>PVHY01018744.1:0-28667 GCA_004024945.1 Uropsilus gracilis | reverse complement strand
GGAGAACCAGCCTCTCCCCCAGGCCCACCCACTCTCTGGCTCCTGAGGGCCTACATCCCAGACATCTCCCCCTCGGCCTGAGATCAGGTCCTGGAACAGAGAACCACCCCCATTCAGGTCACACCCACCTTGGGACACTGGCTCCCACACACACACTTAACACTCACCTCCCTGTCCTTGCTGGGGGAGATGCAGCAGGCAGGGAACTCCCACTAGATGCCAGCTCCTCCCTTCCCGGTGCCTTTGCACATGCTGTTTCCGCCGTCTCCAACACCCTTCCCAACGATCCTTTGGCTGGTGAACTTATATCTCAGGTCCAAGCATATTATACTCGAGAGCGTACAGTCATCTCCCAAATGGAAACAACCCTCCTTGAGGGAGCCTCCCCCTGCACCCGGCCTCTAAATCTATGGACTAAGTGACAGAACAAATGCATGGGCAACAGGACAGACCTCCCAGGCTCCCATCTCTGTCTCTTCAAATCAGTGAAACAGTGTCCTCTGCCCACATCCCCTGCCCGCATCCTCTGCCTGTGTCCCCCTGTCCGTGTTCCCTTGTCCATGTCCCCTTGTCATTGACCCTGCCTGCATCCCCCTGCCTGTGCTAGGTGAGCGCAATGGCAGTGCTCACCTCACTGTTCCTCCTCTCTCAGGAAAAGTGTTGTGTGTGTGTGTGTGTGTGTGTGTGTGTGTGTGTGTGTAAAACAGCTGTCCCCCAGTGTCTAAAACAGCTGTTTCCTATGCCGGAGGGCAGATCACTGGTAATTACACCCTCCTGGTCAGACACCAAATCTTTAGGTTTCACAGCTGGGGAAACTGAGGTCCAAAGATATAATGTATCGGTTGCCAAAGTATGTTCCAAAAAATACTAGTCTCAAAAAAAAACAAAAAACCTAGTCTCGCCAGATGACCACGTGGTATTCCATCAAATAAAACGAGGACAAGAAAAGCCTCTGTTTTAGAAGAGCCCGTGAAATTCTAGTTTAAGCAAAATTAAGTGGTTCTTTTCTCGTCAGACCTCTTCAGGTGCCAACATGTTAAGGTGCATCTCCAGGAGGTGAGTGGAGGGAGGAGGTTTGTTTATGCATCTCATGAAGCCCCATAGGGCAACACAGTGTAACATGCTTCAGAGACAGGCCCTGGACTCAGTGGATCTCAAATCAAATCCCAGCTCTGTGCATGACCTTGGGGATTTTAATTACTCTCTCTAAACTTCCATTTTCACATGTCAAGGAAGACAAGAACTGTGTTCCTCCACTAGTATGATATCTGCACTGAGAGGCTTGACAGGGCCATCAAGCTGCCGGCCAGGGCCCTGCTCGCAGTGGGCGCCTGCAGGTGCAGCTGTTGACATTGGCAGTTTCCAGGAAAGGGAGGGACCCCTGGAGTCCAGAAGCCAGAGGAGTTGGCTGACCAGAGGAGCCTTCCTGTCTTGGCCCATCTCCACTGTAGGATTTTTGACCAGACATGATGAGTCTAAGGAATTGTCTATGACAAACACACAAGTGCTAAGATTTCACCAAAATAGACTTCTGCTCAGAGAAGGACTCTCAGCCAGATTTTTTTTTTTTTTTTTTTGAGACTCGATCTTGCTATGTTGCCCAGGGTACTGAAGACTCACAAACTCAAACGATCCCCAGCCTCAGCCTCCTAGGTAGCTGGGATTACAGACTCCCACCACGGTGCCTGGCTGCTTTTTTGAGACTAGGTTGCCTGGGGCAGTCTCGAAACCACAAACTCAAACAATCCCAAGCCTCTTGCCTCCCAGTGCTTGGACAACAGGGGTATGCCACCACGCCTGGCTCCTCCACCAGGAGTATTAATGCTCTTTGGGGAAGCCAGGTCAACACACCACACAGAGTGCTCCAGGGGAGAAAGGGGCATATGAGGCCCCAGCACCTCCTCCCAGACACAGCCTCACAGGCAGGCAGGGAATCCGCTTGCAAGAACTGAAGACAAGTAAAAACTCCAGACAAGCAAAAACTCCCCCCTCATTGGTATCCTGATGAGAAGCCAGAGCCAAATCTGGACAGCTTGCAGCTGAGCTCAAGAGCAACACAAGATGTTCTACGAACAGTGTTCGACCACAGATCTTTCCATAAAGAAAACAACAGAAAAAAAATGTTCTATAGGTGAATTCCAAGTTTTTAAGGTGTCAAATATTCCAGTTTTCCATAACAAGAAAAAAAAAAAAAAACAGTGCATTTTAGAAAGACTACTAAAATCTTGGTACTAAAAAACCAGACAAGAATAGCATGCTTAAAAAAAAAATTATAGGCCAATCCCACTTGCAGATACAGCTTTAAAATCTTGAACAATAGTATAATTATCCGGAATTGAACAATACATAAAAAATTGTGCATCTTGACCAAGTTTAATTTATCCCAGGAATTTAAACACTGTTTCAATATCAGAAAATCTCCTCATTAACAAACTGAAGGAGAAAATATGATACTGTAGTAAGTGCAGAAAAACGCATTTGGCAAATGGAATATCCATTTAAAATAAAATCTTTTAGCAAACTAAAAAACAAAAGAAACTTTGATTTCATAAAGCATTTCTACCAAAGTCCTACAGAAAACTTTACTCCTGATGTTTTAATGTTAGAAACAGTACTTTAAAAATAAGAAAGACTAAGATTTTGCTATAACCACTTCCATTCAATGCAGTCCTGAAGGTTCTAGTCAGTGCCAGGCAGAAAGACACGGGAGAAAAAAACAAGAAATGAGGAAGAAGGAAAAAAAAATTGTCAGTATTTGCAGATCCTTTGATTATACTCAGAAAACCTAAAAGAGTCTACAGACAAATCAGGATTTAAAAAGCTTATCAAGGGGTATGGATAGAAGATCAAAATATATACATACAAAAATCAACTCCGTTTCTCTACACGTGCAACAATTAGAAATGTGTTATTTTAAAAGTGTGCCATCTGTGCTGGGAAAACTGGAGGTCCGCATGTCAGAGAATGAAAGTACACCCTTATCTAACACCATATACAAAAATTAACTCAAAATGGATCAAAGGCCTGAGTGGGAGAAATAAAATTTTAAGATGGGGTCAAAGCTTCACAGCATTCATTGGACTAGGCAATGATTTCTTGCTAACGACACCAAAGGCACAAGCAACAGAAGAAAATACAGACAAACTGAACTTCATGGACATTTTTAAACGTTGTCCATCAAAAGACATAATCCACACAGAGTAGAAACAGTAACCCATGGAATGGGGGAAGATATCTACAAATAGCATATCTGATAAGGGATTAATACCCAGGATACACAGAGAACAACCTACTTCAAAAGTGGGCAAAGGCCTCAAATAGACATTTCTCTAAAGAAGATCCACAAATGACCAATAAGCATATGAAAAGATATGCAACTTCACAGATTCATCATTAGGGAAATGCAAGTCAAAACTCAACCCTGCCTCGTACCCAATAGGATGATCACTATCAAGAAGAGAGAATACAATTGTTTGTGAGATGTGGAGAGACTAGAGCCCTTGTGCACGGTCAGTAGGAATGAAAAATGGTGTTGGCACTGCAGCAGCTGCTTAAAAAATTTTTAAATGATTCATAAGCAATAATTAACTCAAAATTTTAATTTTAATTAAAAAGTAATTAAAAATTTTAGATGGCTCCAGCAATTCTACTTCTGGGTATGCACCCAAAAGAATTAAAAGCAGAGTCTCAGAGCTATTTGGACACCCATTTCATTATTCATAATAATTAAGCCATGAAAGCAATCCATGTCCACGGATGGATGAATGAATAAGAAAACATGGTATATACACACACTGAATTTTTTTTTTAAGACTAGGTCTTGCTATGTTGCACAAGGTAGTCCCAATCCCATGGACTCAAGCAATCCCCGGCCTCAGCCTCCCAGGTAGCTGGATTACAGGTGCCTGCCACCACGCCCGACTGCTTTTTTGAGACCAGGTATCACTACGTTGCCTGGGGTATCTTGAACCCACAAACTCAAGCAATCCCAGACCTCTTGCCTCCCAGCACTTAGACTACATACAGGTGTGCGCCACAACGCCCGGCTGAAATATTATTTAGGCTTAAAAAGGAATAAAACTCTCAAGATGCTACATGCATGAACCTTGAGGACAGGATGCTAAGTGAATATATCAGTTATTAAAGACAAATAATGTATGATTCCACTTATGTGAGATCATTAGCCAAAAGCATATAAACAGAAAGTAGATGGTGAGTGCCAGGGCTGGGAGGAGAAATAAGGAGATATTGTTTAATGGGAATAGATTTTTAGTTTCAAAAGTTGAATGATTATAGGCATGCATAGTAGTGATGATTGTAGGATGTAGTTAATTCTACTGTACACTTAAAAATGATTAAGGTGATCAATTTTATACTACATGTATTTTAGCACCAAAAAAAAAAAAAAAGTGCATGGTTTAGGAAATAAAAACTACAAGGAAAACTAATGAAATGCATTCAAGACCTAACTAAACAGGGTGACATGTACATCATATTCATGAATGGAAAGACAATTCCATAAGATGTTATTTTCCCCCAAATTGAACTCCAGATCCAACACATAGCTCCAACAAGGTTTTTCAAGACACTTGAAAAAAAGTATTCTGTAATTTATAAGCAAATGAGGACAAATACAGCCAAGACATCTTTGATGAAAAATAAAGTTGGGAGGACTTAACATTTCAGATATCAAGACTTAGTTAACTATAGTAATCAGGCAATGTGGTTTGGGCAGGAAATCACCAAATTGGCCAGCGAAAGAGACTAAGCTGCCAAAAAGCAATCTGCATATATATGGAAATGTGATAGAAGATAAAAGGGGGGCTCTGAACAGGACGGAAAGTATAAACTCTAATATAATCCTCAAACAGTTGGCATTCCCTAGAGAGAAGGTTTTTTAAAGCCTTAATTCATACCACACACAAAAATCAATTACAGATGAGTAAAGATGTAAATGTGAAATACAAAAATATGAAACACTTTAGGGGAAATTTTTTCAATACTTCACGACCTTGCATAAGAAAGACTTAAGAAAACACAAAAAGCAGAAATCAAAAAGGAAAGATGGATGAACTTGACTGAACTGAAAAAGAAAACCTGTTCTTCCAAACACACTATAAATAACCTGCAAAGATGAGCCACAAATTGGGAGAAGATATTTGCAATTCATAAGTAACAAATGAGTATCATCCTAAATATGTAAAGAACTCCTAAAAAACACTAAGAAAGCAACAGAAAATCCAATAGAAAATTAGGTAAAAGACATGAACAGGCATTTTATGGAAGAAGAAACCTGAATGGCCAATAATGATTTGAAAATATGTTCAACCTCATTAGTAATCAGAGAAATGCAAATGAAGGCTAGAGAGAATTGCCATTTGATACAAACTAGTTTGGCAAAAGTAAAGAAGCCTGGAAAATTCTGATCTTGATGTAAGGCAACAGAAACTCTTAACTGCTGCTTCTAGGAGTGAACACAGGCCAAGCCCCTCTGGAAAACAAGTTGGCACTGACTTGCGAGGTATAACAATCACCAAGTTCATGACTCAGCAGTTCTACTTCCAGATTCTCTGTGCAGGTGCAGCTGGAGAGGCATCAGAGTGTCCACAGCAGCCTCGTTTGTAGGAACAAGAAAACTACAAGCAAATCAGATGTCCACGGCTGGCTGACTAGAGAAATAAATGGTGATGTATTCATACAACGGAAAGCGATCCATCAGCAGGGAGAAAAGAATTACTGTGAAACAACCACCTGGGTAAATATCAGAAATACAATGTTGAGTTGAAAAATAGAGTGATTTCAATTTTATGAAGCTTAAAAATGAGCAAAATCATACAAAGCACTGTTTGGGGATCCACGCACACATGGTAAAATTGCTCCAAAAAAGGCAAGAAAATTAAAAATGTACATTTCATGGGAATATTTCTGTCAAAGAGGGGAGGTGGGGAGCTTCATTGGAGAAGAACACCCAGATGATGTTCTAATTCAACCAGGGGGCTTCACGGGCATCTGTTGGATTATCATCACTTTATGAGTCCCATAAACCATACATATTTCCTCTTGTGCGAACCAATACCAGATAGAATAAAAAGGTGTGTGGGGAAGCGACAACTGGCCAGCTCCCAGACACAGCTGTTCCAGTCTACTGACCCTCCCCCACCCCCCCACCGTCCAGGTCTCCTTTAGTTCTCCAGCAGCCTGACCGGCAGAGATGATCTTTACCCCTATTCAATCACAAGGAAGCAGACATCTGAGAGGCTACCAGCCCCAGATCATACAACTAAAAGGCTCTAAGGTCTGTCTGACTGCAGTGTCCTCGTACTTGGCCACTGGTCTGCCTGTCACACCACAGTTGCTCAGAAAGTTGCTCTGATCCCCTAGGATCACAAAGCACCAGACCCCCTGAGTTCCTGGAGCATGCCCACAATTGACATGCAATCACACATTTTCCTGATGAGTCTATATCCAACCCGGCCATTCTCCTGCAGCTCCTTCTGCAAATGCCACGCCTCGGCCTGGTCTGGATTTCCAGCATCAGTGCTTGTAGCCAGCAAGTGCACAATAGATGCTTCAGTGTCAGGGAGTACAGAACTTCCTGGGGCTTCCCGGAGGGACTCCACCCTAGTAGGGCAGATGGGGAGACCCAGGGCTAAGAAGGGGGAAAGGGCAGGGGGGCTGGGCACTCACCCCGGGGGCTGTAGCCGTGGGCGTCCATGAAGGAGAGGCCCAGGCGCTCGTCCTCCTGCAGGGTACTCTGGTCTGTGAAGCTGCGGTCCACCGCACTCATCATGTGGGTCTTCTCCTGGCGATAGTTGACCGTAGCCTTGGTCATGTTCACTGGCTTCCTGCAGAGGCAGTTGACAGGGGTATGGGCCTCAGTGGGCAGGAGAGTGCCTCCCACTGGGTAGGAAGGTCCAGCAGTCAGGGGGTCTTGAGATCAGAAGCTATTCTGGAAGCAGCTCAAGACGCTAAGGGGGTTCTGCCTCCATCCTTCACTCACCAGACCCAGAGAGCTGCTGCCTCCCCCCAAGGAGGTTGGTAGGACCTCTGCTTTGGGGGTATCTGCAGGGAGCAAGGGATAACACAGCAGTGGCCTGTGGGTGGAACGTGACTCCTAACTCCCACTAAGCGTTTCGTCCCAAGGGCTCCGGATATTAGCCACTCTTTTTCTGTACCTATTTCGGTGTCTCAGCAGTCACCCTACTCCAAACTGGGAAGGTGGCTGCCCCAGCTCCACCCCAAAGCCCCCCACATCCTTCCTCTCTTCCACTCCCTACCAGAGACATGGCCGTGAGCTACTTTTTCTCTTGCAGTGGGGAGGGCCGACCGCTCCATGGCAGCGGGTCTGGAAAGTGGTCAGTCAGTGCTTAGGACTCTTGCCCTGGGCCCAGAACAAACTCCCACCACAGCTTCTTCCTCCCCTCAGAAGCTCCAGGATGGCCCCACCTCAGGCCACCTGGATATGCGGAGAGCCACGTAGGGCCCACAGTCCTACCCGCCAGCCCCCGCAAGCAGCAGAGGGAGGAGAGGGGCCCTACTTCTGCCCTACAGACAGAGCTTCTAGAGGCCCCTGAGCAAAGGTCCCTGTGGCCCAGGGCTCCAGCTCAGCTTTCTAAATGAGGAAGATAATCTATGACTCCAAAACTAGAAGTCAGCTGGAGGGAAGACAGGTTGTGGAGAAACAGGAAGTACAACTCCTAGACCGAGGGGGTAAGCAACAAACAAAAGGGAAATGGCTTTGGATCTACGCTGAGACTGGACAAGAGAGTGAGGGGAACACTCACAAGGAAGGTTCCAGATAAGAGAGTCATTCACCTGATGGACCCTACAGTGTTCAGGATGTGGGGCAGACCTGAGAAAGGACTTCCAAGTTATGAAGGTTCTAAGATACTGTTCATGCATCGAGATGAAGAGACCAATAACATATCTTCCCAAACAGACAAGCTCCAAGCAGCCTGACCTGGTTCAAGAGCTGCCCCAGGCAGGGGGAAGAAAGCCTGACCTCTGGGCACCACTATTTCCCAGACCACAGTGTCGACAAGATGACGCAGCAGCCAGGTCTCCAATCCCAGCCCCACCCTCCAGGCTCCAGGCTTCGCCCTTGCTCTGGCCAGGAGCAGAGCCGAAGGTCCCTGTGCAGGCAGTTGAGAAGCCTCTGTGGCTGTGACCTTGACCATCAATATAAAAGATGGAGGAGGAGGGAAGGAAGGCAAGGGAGGTGAGGAAGGAGAAAAGAGGAAGTGAGAATTAAGAAAAAAAAGAGGAGATGGGGCAGGGGACAGAGAGAGGGAGGAACAGGCTAGACACCAGCTAACCACAGGGCAGACAGAGGGCCACAGACAGACAGAGGACATCAGGTGAAGCTGGCTGCTCAGTGGAGGATGCATCATGAGAGGCCATGGTCCAGAGGTGTCTGCAGTGTTCCCAAGGGTGATACTCCTGCCCAGACCACAAGCACTACCCAGCAGACTCCCAGGAGGCCAGTGCAGGAGGGACCCCAACACCGCATCCCCCAGCCCATCTCAGGGGAGATGAAGGAGATGGAATGGCTTGCAGACACTTGGAGAAGTTCTGCCTTTAGGTTACAAAACCCATTGCACACGTAGAGGAGGAAGAACTGCCTTGTCAGCGATTCTCGCAGAAGCTGAGCTGGAGGCTCTACTTGGTTGATGGGGTGTAGCTACTACAAAAGCTAGTGTGGCCTTGGGGGACCTCCATGCAAGCAGAGTGTGCAGGGAGGGGGGTGAGAGGCTGCCAACCCTGGGCTGGCTTGGGGGTCTCCTGATCCTGCTCTGCAAGGAAGGAGAATAAGCACAGGTGTGGGGAATGTTCTGGAAGGTTTGCAGAGTCACAAAAGACAGAAGCATCAGGAGGCTGTGGAGTCAGAAGGGGGCTCCAGTTGTGGCACTTCCTGTGGCCTCTGATAAGTGCCTGCACCTCTCTGAGGCTCAGCTTCCCCATTGATGAGAGGCGGTCACCCTAGGTTCCATTTCTTCGTGTTGTTGGGAGGCTTCTGGACACAGAGCTAATGCAGAGGATGCCATGGGAGGGTGGGTGTGAGCGGCCTGGGCCACCAGGTGAGCAGGGGCTCCTGGTGGCCTGGAGGTGTCTGCTCTGTGGGGACGGCCACCCCCTCCCCCCGCCCCGTGCACATGCACAGGGCAGGGGGCCCACAGCAGGGCGCGTGAGGCCTGGACGTGGACAGTGTCTGCAGCAGGAGCCTGAGGAACAGCGATGGCTCATGGCACAAGGCTGCCCAGTGCCCAGAGATCCCAGCCAGCTCAGGGAAGGCAGGTGGCTCAGCAGAGCTGCGTGTGAACCCAAGACTCTGAGGACCAGCCAGCGCTGGTGACTCCATGATCGGAGAGGACAGGGCAGGGGAGGGGCACTCAGACACGGAGGTGGCTGTGAGAGCGGCTGACATCAGGCCAGGCAGGAGTGTGAGTCCAGGCCTGGCCAGCAGGGCTGGAGGGAAGGTGTCCCCAGGGGCCAGACTCAGGCTGGCAAAGCTACTTACGGGTAGTAGGAGTAGGCATAGTGGTCTCTCCTGGCAGCGTGCAAAGAGAACAGTGTAATTGGGACCTGGGTCCCCCCACAAGGCCAGACCGAGAGCAGCACCCAGCCAACAGGGAGGAGACCCCTCTCCGAGCTGGGGGAGGGGCTGAGCCAGGGCTGGGCAAATCAGAAGGGCCCATGGGCTGGCCTGGCTTAGTCGTTGAGGACCAGGACCTGCAGCCCTTCTGGAAATTTCCCCACACCTACTGCTAGAGGGAGGAGGAGGTAGGGAAAGCCAAACTTTCACAGACTTATATATGCACACACTCAGAGAAATACACATGCTTGCACACACACAGACACTGAGTATACACATGCCCATAGGAACACTGACACACTCCCACACAGACATATACATGCAGACATACATACAGGACAAACACACAGACACACAGGGCTATCTATTTACAAACTCACACAGAGGTGCACATGCCATGGACACCCCCACTCACCCCTCCACCCTCCATCCTCTGTCCCTGCAGGGACAACCCATCCCACACACCTGTGACTGGGAGGTACCAAGGGCTGGGGGCAGAGGGGCAAACTACAGGACTCCAGTGGCAAACCTGGGGCTCCCCTCACCCACTCAAACAACTCACCCCATCATAAGCACCCCAAGAGAGGCTTGGTCAAGAGCCCTGCCATTAGACAGAGCCCCACAGAGAGGAGACAGGACAGGCCTGGCCCCACTTCACAGATGAGGAAGCAGAGCCCAAGTCCCGGGGTGCCCTGGCCTCTCCTGGAGTCCATGGAGCCCAGAGCAGGCCCTTGGCTTTCAGACACTTTCCCAGGACCCTGGCCCCACAATCTCCTCTGCTTCCTCCCCAGAACCCAGGCAGGCACACCCCTCCAGGCCCCCATTCATCTGCCCCCAGATGATCCCATCATCAGGGACCTCAAGGAATGGCCTCCCACAGAGAAGCCCTGGAGACTGAGGGAAGGGAAGAAGAGAGGAGAGTGGAAGATGTAGGCTGAGCAGGGCAGGAGCCTGAGGTGAGCAGGGCAGACCTGGCCCCGAGCCTGGTCAGGAGGCCTGGGGAGGGGCATAGGTGAAAGAATGGCTTCCTCTGGGTCTCTGCTGAAACACCACGACTTCCAAGGACCTTCCCTGACCACCCCCCACAAGCACACTAAGCTATATCTGCTCACCCCTCTTCCTGCCTCCCCCAC
Organism: Uropsilus gracilis; assembly: GCA_004024945.1. Taxonomy (NCBI): domain Eukaryota; kingdom Metazoa; phylum Chordata; class Mammalia; order Eulipotyphla; family Talpidae; genus Uropsilus; species Uropsilus gracilis. The sequence continues at coordinate 17,942 of PVHY01018744.1, read as the reverse complement.
CCCAGCACCCTATCCTTTACACATTTCATAATTACTCATCGGCTTGTGCTTTTTCTAGCTAACGCCGAAGACACAAACCACAAGTGGGCAGCATCCTTGTCTCTCGCTCACGGCTGCACCCCCAGGCCCAGGGGAGTGCCCAGTCCATTATAATCTCTAGATATTGTGTTGGATTGGGTAATCAATACGTGAGGACAAATCAATGAAACAACCACCTCTGGGAGCTTCCTTTCCTGCTCTAACAGTGAGGCTAAGAATACCCCTGGGGTCGTGGAGGTAAGCATCAGGAAGCAGAGTTCTGGCTCCCCACCACCACCACCCACTACCCTGCTGAGATGGGGCAGGGGGTCCCAGGGCTCCCTTCTTCTGGGTCAGACCCCAGGGAGGCACAGTGCAGGAAGCACAACTTCCTCTGCCCTCGCAGAGCTCTCGATCCAGCAGGAAAGAGAAGCGAGGAGCAAGGAGAGAATGAAGGAGCTCGGGAGGATGTGTACAAGAGAGGACAGCCTGATGCGGGCAGCGCAAGGGAACACGAGGCCCTTCTCCCCTCTCCGGCCTTGAAGCACCCCAAGAGCAGGTGCCTCTCAGCTGCACCCCCCATCCCACCTCCCCATGTTTCTCATGACCCCCTGGGCTGCCTCCTGCTCCCAAGGAGGGTGCATGTTGGGTACGGGATGTTGGGAGTGGGTGGGGCTTGGAGGACAAGTAAATGGTCTCAAAAGCCCACACCCGGCTCCAATCAGCGCCTTCAGCTGCTCAGTGTACTGGAAACCCAGGAGGAGTTTATTCGGTATTTTGAGGGCAGGTCCTATGGCTTTAAAGATCTGAACCCCACTAGACTAGATGTCCTTGAACTACCAGGCAGCTCTCCCTTTCGGGGCTCGGAATCGCTGCAGTTCTAAATTCTGAGGTTCTCAGAATCCCGCATCCTGGATTTCTAAAGCTCCAAAATTCTAGGTTTTGGATGCTAAGAAGTGCTGGGATCCCGAGTAAACACAAGCTGGCCCTTGAGGCCTGGGGGTGGTGGGGCCAAGGGGGAGATCTCTGAGTGAGGACTCCTCAGGGATCAACAATCACAGGTCCAGGGCCCAAAGAGCCCAAGGGAGAGTGAGGCCCAGGAAGAGCCAGGGTTCAGCATCCTTGGGGTGAAAGGGAGTGAGCAGCACCCGCACTGCTCAGAGAAACCCCACAGTCCCGTGATCAGGGCACACACATCAGCAAAGGTCTGCAGAGGGCTGGGGATTTAAAGTCAGGTCACCTCACGCACTCCCCTTCGGGACAGCCAAGCAGGCAGAGGAAGGCAGGTGCCCACCCCAGCACAGCTCCTTGGTAGCAGCTACCGAGCGCCCTTCCCTGAACAGAGGCACCTGGCACCAGACAGACCTGGGCTCCAGCCCAGCTGCTCTGGGCCAGACTTTTGCAGACTCTCTGGCTCCCCACTGCCAGTATGAGTCCATCCACAGGTCTGATGTCCAGGCTGGCAGCGCTACCCACATGTGCCAGGCTGCCAGCCACTCCAACCAGCCCCCACCATCCCCCCTGCATGCCCACCAGGCCTCTGAGGAGCAGGAGTCAGGGGAGCCAGGACACCAAGCCTCACTCACCCCTTGCGGATGATGATTATTATGGCCCCCAGGAGGAGGATGAGGACGGCAAGGCCCCCCGCACAGATGCCCAGGATGAGCCCCATCTCCTCCGATCTTTGGGACACTTCCAGGGGTCGCTTGCTTTCCTTGCAGGCAGCTGAGAGGATCAAAGCAAAACAAAGGATCAGAGAGGAGACAGGGAGGTACAGGTGCCTACCCTGGGTCTACAGGGGTCTGAGCCCCTCCGAGCCCCTCCACCCCCCACCAAACAGACCACACACTGCACATCCACACATGCACAAAGACAACTGCCTGATCTGGCCACGGGCCCCAGTGAGACCTGGCTCCCCGCCTTCCTCATACTCCTGCAGCCCCCTTCAACGTCCCCTATTAGGACTGGCTTCCTCTCCTCTCTCCATTCTCAGCCCCATCTCCCAGCCCCATTCTTCTGTGAATCGGGGATGGAAAACACCTGGGACCATCAGCCCACCCTCTGTCCTCATGGTGGGGGGAGGGTAATAGGGAGAATTATGTGCCTAGAGCATGGGGGGGGGGCATCTCCAGGTGGGGAGCCAACCACACTCCCTGTCAGGGAAGACAATCCCTCCGCCACAGGGTCCACGCTGTCCCCACCTCTCCTTGACCACAGCCCCCCAATACCCAAACTCAGCCCAGTGCCCAGCCATGCCGCTCTCCCTCTGCAGGCCTGTTCCACCCCTCTCTGATAGTGAGGCTGGGGGGAGAGGGGAAGTGGAGGTGGCAGGGTGGCGGGGGTGGGGTAGCAGCTCTGCCCCTGCTACCCAGTCTGGGAGGAGGAATCCTCAAGGTGGAACAATCAGGAGCCTAAAAGGGAGATGCTGCCTGGCCCTCAGTGTGTCAGGCCACCACTCTCTGCACCCCAACCCTGGCCCTCGGAGCCTACCTCCCCAGAGTCCAAGGGGGGACCCACCTCTGAAGGACAGAGGAGCCCTTGGGAATTTACCTTTCCTGGCGATGCGGATGCAATTCAGTCGGGTCTCCTGGAGGCAGATGGGGGTCTTAGCACCACAAACCCCAACCTAACCCTCTTGGAGGAACCCAAGGAGTCTGGGGCCAGGTCAGAGCTTGTCTACTGTAACAACCCCCACCTCCTCCCCACCCCTCGCCTGGCAGGAGGGCCTGGGCTGAAGGAGGGAGGAAGGTATCAAAGTGAGGAGTCAGCAAATAGGGTGAGGCCTTGGGAAAAGGGAGAGGTCTGAGGAAAAGGAAGAGGGAGAGAGGCTCCAGAAGTGGGGCTGAGCCTAGCTTGGAGAGAAGAGCCTGGAGAGAGCGGGCTGCAGGGGGGAGGCAAGTCCTAGGTCTGGTGAATGCAGCAACCTGAGCTGAAAGCCCTTTGGGCTCCTGAGGCAGAACCAGAACCTCAGGAGGAGGGCAGGGTCAGGAGGACTTCTGGGGGGACCATGGTGAAGGGGTCTTATGACAGAGCAGGAATCACAAGGGGTTAGGTCAGGACAGGCAGCAGGACCTGGGGTGTCCATCTCCAGGGTGTCCCCAATCCTCACCGCGACCCTCACCCTCACCGTGACCCTGGCCATCTCTCACCCCCTTGAGGTGGCTTGTGGCCTGGAAGTAGATGAGGTAGGCCTTCCTGGGCTCAAGTGGTGGGTTCCAGAAGCCGCGGTAGGTCTGGTTGTCTCCCACAGTGAAGGGCATGGCCTCAGGCAGACTGCTGGCCGCCAGTTCGGCCCCGAAGTAGTGTACCAGGCCGCGGGCCAGGGCTGCATCAAAGGTCAGTGGCACCGGGAAGCAGTCCTGGCCCCCTGGCTCCCGCCGCAGCCTCCGGGGCCTCTCTTCCTCCACCACCACCTGGTAGACGCTGGACGGAGGGGAGAGCACAGTGATCACCGGCGCTTTGGAAAGACCATCTGGCCACCTGTCTGGGCTTTGCAGACAGGGGCAGCTGCGCTCTGACCTCTGCTCTGCTTCTTACCAGCTGGGCAAGTCACTTGCCCTCCCTCCCCAGGTCTCAGTTTCCTCCTCTGTAAATGGGAGTGACCACTGGACTTACGGCTGCCAGTCGTGCACATAGGAAGCGCAGCACAGCTAACAGTCAGCGCCTGTCCACTGGGATGAGCTGCTCAACAATCCTCCGGTCCCACCCTGACTCCTCTGTGAGTCCTCCTGGGTTGGCCCCCAGAGGCTCTGGCCCTAAGCCTACAGCTCCACCCTGGCTACCGACCACATTCTCTAGCAGCATTAGACAAAGTTGATCCACTCAGAAATTGCTTAGACTCAGACATGCATCCTGTGCTGGGCACTTGGAGGGGTAAACTGCCTAGGCCAACCCCCCAGGGGAGATGGCCAGCAAAGGACACTGAAGCCCAGCCCCCTCCACCAGAAGAGCAGCCTGGAGCATCTCTGAGCCACTCTGGTCCTGACCACCGGTGCCTGTGTTCCCTGCTCTGCTTCCCCCTGATTTGTGTCTCCTGGTCCCGACTTGTCGGTTTCTATTGATTTTTGTCACTCTATCCAATGGCCTTTTGCCACGAGCTCCTCAAATCCTTCCTCTGTGGGACAAAACCAGAAGTAAATAAATGAATACTGACAGATTAAATATTTCCAGGCACGTCTTGGAGTGTGACGCCCACACTGACAGTCGCGCTCTGGGAACTAGAGATGCTGTGGCTTCCTCTCCAGCCGTTTCCTCTGAGCATCCACTTTGTGGGGGAGTCACCCAGCACCCTGGGATTTGGGCCACAAGGGTATGCTCATTGCAAACACCAGCCCAGACCCCATTTCCCAGGCTGAGCTCAGGTCTCCCCCAGCCCCAAGAGCCCCAAGAGATGACGATAATCAACATTAGCTGAGAACAAAGTGCTTCTGGAGCTAGGATAAGGAAAGGGAGCTCAGAGAGGTGAAAGAACAGGCCTAAGGTTGCATTGTCTTACTGCCTCTCTCTGCCATGTTCTACTCCCTGCCCTCTGGCAGCCTTGTCATCCTCATCATCCCCAGTGCACTGACTGGGCCCCCTCACAGGTCCCCACAAGAGGACAAGAAAGGAAAGGCACTACTGGGTTTCCCAGTTCCTTGCAGATTCAGCTACACAAGGCCCCTGACACCCAGGTTTTTCCCTAGCTCTCCCTTAAACAGGCTTTGCAGTGGTAAATATGGGAAGACAAAGCAGGAGAAAAGAGTGGGCTGGAGGAGGCGATGTGGAAGGGAGGGGTGTCTGCTAGGACCTTCCCATGCTGAAACCCAGGCTGTCAGTCTCTCTTAAGAGGTGCGTCTTTGTGGAAGGAGCGAATAGGACAGAGGGGAGGAAAGGCATTGTGGCTTCACGACCTTTGCACACAGATGAGGTTCCAAATCTCATCTCTCACACTCACTAGCAATGTGACCTTAGGGACAACTTATTTAGGCTCCAGGAGCCTGTTTCTTGATGGGCAAACTATGGGTGTCAGTGCCCACTGCAGAGGCTGCCACAAGCACCAGGTGGCTCATGCAGGCAGCCCCCGACATGGTGTGTGGCTGACAGTAAGCACACACGCTCACTGCACTCTCAGCTCACACCCTCAGTCACACAGTCACACCTCCACACCACACGCCACATCATTATCAACATACACAGCCTGACTTGTTTCCAGCACCTTCTCCCCAGAAGAAGCAGCCGCCATACCAACAATGGCCCAAGCTTCCTCTGGGAAAAAGAAATTGGGGGCTTTAGCTCTTGACCACCCAGAGGAATGGCCCTATCAGCTGGCTGCCCTATCCTTCTAGAAAGACTTCTATGCCTCCCTCGGCAGGACTCTCCAAAGAAAACACTGAGTAGAAATCAGACCTTGAGATTTTCATTCCTTCAAGGTATCTGAAGAATGGTCCCCCAGAGAGTCCCCTCTCCAGGCTGGACACTGATCAGGAATCTGATGACAATCCCATCAGACACCCAGGTATCCTCAGAAAGGAGTGACTACAGGCTTCCCACCTGCCTGAGAGCAAAGATGTCCTCCAGACACTCTGAGGTCTGTGGGACACTAAGAGAGGGCCAGGGCAGGCTGAGGCTGAGGGCTCTGGGTGAGAGAGGGGCGTCTTCCCCACAACCCTGACCTCCCACCCCTCCATTCAGGCTTTCCCACCTGATGGGTGCACCGCGGCCCTGTGCCGGCCTCAGGAGCACGGTGATGGTGTTCTCAGACTCGCCCAGGGGTGACGGCATGTCGGCATAATCAAAGCTGGGAGCTGGGGAAGGGACAGGGTGTGAGCACAGTCAGGCCGCCCAGCCAGAAAGGACAGCCGCAGGCCTCCTCTGGCCCCTTTCCTCACAGCTCTCTCCCTTCAGCCTTTGTGACCTTGTCCCCTCAGAGCTGACCCCTGACCTCAGCCCTATGAGGTCACTGAGCAAGTCTCCTCCCCCCTCTGACTTGATTCTCCCTGGCTCCCGCTCCCAACCCCTAAAGAAGCAGAAAAAGTCAGGCAGGAAAATAGAGTTATGGAAGTATACTGTTGAACAAAGTGCAAGCATATGCAGTTGTCTTCAAATCTAAAACACTAAAATGTTCACTAGAGTAAACCACCATTTTAAAAAAGACATTTTTTTAAGATATAAAGAGTACACACATCTCAGCAAGGGGGCCCCTAAACCCACCCGCAGGATGCTCCCATTTACCCCTCTGCCCACAGAACCCTGGGATATTGTGCCCCTCCAGAGGCCAGGTGGAACACAGGCAGGACCCACCTGAGATATTGGTGGTGATCTCGGTGAGCGCCGCCTGGCCGAAGCCTTTGCCCGTGCGGGCACGCACAGAAAACAGATAGGTGGTGCCTGGGTGCAGGTTGGAGAAGACGTGGTAGGTCTCATTGCGGAGCTTAGAGATGGTACGTCGTGGGCCAGGCACATTCACAGCTGGGTCTGATGACTCGATGCTCTGGTAGCTAATCTGGGAGCAGGATGGGCAGACAGGTGGGCAGATAGGTGGGCAGAGGGAGGAGGGAGGGCATCACTGGCTCAGTAGCCTGCCACCCATCGTGGCTCAGATGGGCAAAGGGGAGAAGTCCAGCAGGACTATGGATTTGCACGGACTCAGGCCTCTGTACACCTCCACCCCTCTACTGCCTTCAGGGACCCATTCCCAAATCCACAGGTCAGACCCTGGCCATGGTCGAGGGGACCTTGATCACCTCTGTCCCCACTCCCCATGAACCTCCCTCTCCAAGCTGCGTGCCCACTTTCCACAAGGGCCCACTATTCCAGGGTCCAAACCCACCTCATACTGGATGATGAGACCATTGGGTTCCTGGGGCTCCTCCCACTTGAGGAAGATCATGTCCTCCAGTGGTGTGAAGGTCAGGGACTCTGCAGCAATCCCGCCAGGCACTGGGAGGGAAAAGCAGCATGGGCCAGGGGAAAGCGGGCTTTGGAGCCAGAAACCTAGGTTCAAATGCCAGTCTTGCCATACCCTAGCTGAAGCCTTGGAATACTCAACTTCTCTGAGCCTCAGCTTCCCCACCTCTGAAACGGATTGATGAAAACCTCTCCTTTACCAGAATTAAATAATGTTAATACACAAAGCCTCATAGGCAATGTCAGCGATTTCATTTGGTTAAACATATTCCTGAGTTCTCCTGAAGTCTACCTGGCATTTTCATTACTAAGCAGGACACACACATTCAATGCTATTTTGTTCCAGTTGAGTGGGTTTCAGGAAATATTGACATTTGTCAAAGAAATGAAAACAACAATTACATTAAAGTGTCAAGATTATAGGGGGAGATGTTTTCTTGTTTAAAATTTTCTAATTACATAAACAATATGTTCAATGCAGAAAATCAAAATGAGCTGAGAGAAAATTAATGGCACCTATAATTCCATCACCAAAAGTAAATACTGTTAACATTTAGCAGAAACTCTTTCAGGTACAGTTTTGTTTCATTTTGTTTTTGTTTTAACGTATTGACATCAGACACAAGGAATTTCTTCTAGGAAGAGTGGTCTTTGGTTACACACCTGGATAAACCATTGTGGGGAAGCTGAAATCCTGAAACAGGGGAAAGGAGAATCTAGATAATCAATGAAGCTAGAGTGCTCTCTGTTAAAACAAACAGTTAACAAAGCAAAACATTATCCACCCACCACTAGAAAAACACAAAAAAGACAATTTGAAGTGTTGGTATGAATGCAGAGCAATCCCAAAATCTTCACACTCTGCTAGCGGGGAGTGTGAATCTATATCACCGAAGGCAAAACTGTCTGAATATTATCATCTACTTATTATGAACATATATCCTACAACCTAGCCATTCTACTCCTAAGTATACACCATCAGAAATGTGTCTGTTGACAAAAAGAAAGAATCTACAAGGAATTTATTTGCAGCACAATTTAAAATTTCTGAAAACTGGAAATAACCCAAATACCCAACAATAGTCAATAGTGTAAATAAATATTCACATAATGAACTTCAGCAGTGAGAATGAATGCTCCAGAAGTGCACATACACCATGCTTGAAACCTCTCAAGCATAAAGTTGAGAGAAAGAAGCCAGTCATAGAAAAGCACACCACGCGTCCATTGATAAAAAGCTCAAAATCCAGCAGAAATTAATCAATGGTATTATAGGTCAGGATAATGGCTACCCTTGGGAAGATATCTAAAGAGTACTAGTGATGCTACTTTCTGGCTTGGGTATGGTTCATCCAGATATGCCCAGTCTATGATAATTCACTGAACTGACCACTTAAGAAAAGCACAATTTCTATAAATATTATACTAATACATCAAGGTATATGGGAGCAAAGATCTGCCACCCCAAAATACGTCTGGCAAAAAGGCTAATTTCATGGGAGGGACTCTGAAAACTGAGTGGAGGTTGTTTTTGGAAAAAGATGTTTATATGTAAATTTCCCAAAGGGCATCTCCTTCACTGTAGAGGAAGATCTAATCTTATCACTTTTCAATGAAAATGAAGAATGTAAATCTGCATACCCATATTAACTCTGTCTTCCTCAGTAAACTCCCTAGCTGACCATCCCCTTTCTAACCTCCCTTGTCTTACTTAGTCAAGCTATTGAAGATGGTATCTGAGCCATGTGGTGACTCCTTTAGTTTTTCAGGGTCTCTCTCATGTCTACAGGGGGTATACATGTTATTATTAAAACTCTTTGTTTTTTTTTTCCTACCAATCTGTTGCTAGATTATTTGTCAACCTAGAAAGTTCCAGAGGGATACGGGATGAATTCTTTTGAGCCCAAAAGATGAAAAGTAAAAATATTAAATAATGAGGGGAGGGTGGCTTGGGTTAAAAAAAAAAAAATATATATATATATATATATAAAGTAATAAATAGTTACTGGATGGAGGAGTAAGGAGAGAAGAAAAGCAAGGAAGAAAGAAAATCAAGCAGCCCAAGTGAGGCCTGGCCAGGGTGCTTGAAAGGGCCACCAGAAAGGAGTATCAATGGACTTTAAGGATGGAGTGTATGATGCTCAGCTTGAGGTTGTCTGTGGAGTTAGCATATGCTACCCCAAAATATGCCACCTTAGCAAAGGGATTATTTTGATCTGAATAGAGAAGTAAATTCAAAAAAAGTCTCAATCTTTTTTACTAAAAGCAAGACACAAATTTGTAAAGATCCTCTCCCCACTGCCCCACTCCCCACTCCTACCATCACTATCAGAAAGGACAGAAGTTAATCCCTGAGACAATTCTAGACCCAGAGGAATCTACATAATAAACTTCACTAACTAACTTTCATCTAGCATAAGTTTCCCCATATATTTTATTTTCCCTTAATTTGCTGCCTCTAGAAGCTCCAAGCTTTTTACTTTGTCTTCTTGCTTCTCAATACAAGATGTCTGAGCTGGGTACGTTGGCTCGTGCCTGTAATCTTCAGCCAATGAAGTGGCTGGGGTTAGGGATTGCGGTTCAAGTCCCACTCGGGGCAACACAGTGAGACCTAGTCCCAAAAAAATAGCTGGGCATGGTGGTGTGCACCTGTTATCCCAGCTACCTGGGAAGCTGAGGCTGGGGATTGCTTGAGTCTGTGGTATGCTGGGCAACGTGAGTCTGCGGTTCCACAGGCAAAAATAGCGAGACCTAGTCTCAAAAAAAAAAAAAAAATACAAGACGTCTGTATTGTCCTTTGGTTATGCCCCAGTTCTAACCTCCCTTTTGAGTTAGTCATCACTGAATACTCCCACGGGTCTGTGGGAAGCACATGCTGATAAACTTCTGCTTGTTTTTCCCTTGTTAATTTGTCTTTTCTCTGTATAATTTACAAGGGCCCAACTAAAAGGAGTAGAAGAAAAAAATGCTGAGTTTTTTTGTCTACATTTGCAACACTTCAGGGTAAACCCCACCAGTTCCCACTCCCCGACCCCACAGTGCATCAGCACAAAGCAGGGAGCATACATGCCACCTTGGATGATTGAATTTATGGAAATCAACGAAGGAACTGAATAGGGCAGCAAGATAAAATACCAATCAAAGAGCTTATTAGGGTACCTGGAAACTGGCAAGAATCCAGAGAATGGCTTTGGAATTGTGCTGACATTAGAGTATTGTTAAGAATGACAACACTCAAGCCACACGGTCAGGTATGAAATCCAAAGCTGTTATCTAGTTACTAGCTATGTGACCTGAGCTGTAAAATGGGGATAGTAATAGTGCCTATCATGCAGGGTTGTGGAAAAGAACAAAATCTGCTATCCCAAAAAATGTCCCCATGGCGTAAGGATTATTTCACAGGCATTCTGAAGGCTTCAGAAAGGTTATCCTTTTGTAAGATGTAATTTTAAGTGTGATCTTATTAAGAGATTCCCTGAGGCAAGTCAAGATAATCCTTTACATTTTCTTTTCAAGTCAATCTTTCATACCTACCAATAAGATGAGCATTCAGACTGAGAGCTTTCTACAATTTTTCAATTTAGGAACTTTCCAATTCAGTTGTGATTCCAACCAATAGGCATCATAAAATCCAGAAAAGTTCACTTCCAGGAAAGAATCTGAGGCGGTCGTAAAAATTCCTCTCTAAAAACATCCTCTAGTTAGCAAGGAACACAGAGAGGTCACAGGACCCAAAGTCATATAAAATGCCACAAAAGGAAAGATTCAATGCACATTGATGACTTCAACTAAGCCTTAGGTCTATTGGAATCAAACTCAGACTTCAGAGAAACTTGCCACAGGATTGAGATTGCTTTGTTTTTAGAGTGTTTTGCCTCATTGCATGGATTTTGTTTATTATTAGTGGATGCCAATTAACCTCTTCTGTGACCAAAGAAGTCATGGGAAACCTTTTTAAGGTGCTAAGCACTCTAACAGCTTTTAAATGCTTGACTCAAGTCCATCAAATTTGCAGTTATTTGCTTTCCAAGATTTTCTTAGTAATAGCCTTTACTTTGACTGTGCCTCAAGGTTGCCCTCGTCATAGTAACACAGAAAAGACAAGAAACACAAGACTTTCTAGAGAGAAAAGATCCAATCAAGAATATTCATTCAAACCAGAGTACTCAGACTCAAAATAACAAGTCTTTATATTCAAAAAAACAAAAACAAAAAACCAACCCCAAAAAACATAAAGCAAAAACCTCCCCTAATCCTTCACTCCTAGCAGTCTTGATTTTAAAAAAGAGGAAAAAATAGCTCACTACTTTCACTTCCATTGGACCCCTGAAAATAGAGATCCAAAAGGTTGACAGGTAAAAAATTTTACCTTTTACCAGCTATTGTCAGGGATTCCAGGATCTCTCTCTGTAGCAGCTACCAGGAGCAGTGTCCTCAATGAAGTAGGTCCCCTCTGGGTCACCAAACTGTTGGGACACTGGGGAAATTTCCCCCTGCCCCTCTGAGGTCTTTCTTGGGCTGGTCGAGCAAACATACATATGCAATTAAATTCATTCTTTTTCTCCTACTAATATATCTGATGTTAATTTGTTTGCTCAGCCAGCCTGAAAAGAACCTCAGAGGGGCAAGGGAAATTTTCTCCTGTACTTTTACGGTTGTCATGGGGATTATACCATTGATATGTGAAAAGCATTCAGAATAGTGCTTGACATGTAGTAAATGTTTAATAAGTATTAGCTTTGACATAAGTAGAACACTATCCTCAACAATGACAGAACACACATTTTTTTCAAGTACACATGAATCATTTATCAAAATTTTAACCATCTGCTAGTTCATAAAGTAAGGATCAGAAGTCATAAGCCCTAAATTAGAGTCTGTTAATTTCAGCATGGCACTGCAACCTCTGTGGAGTTAAGTTAGGAATCAATAACAAAAATGTAATTAGAAAAGTATCAATAGCTTAGAAATTAAGCAACATAGTTCTAAGTAACACTTAGGTCAAGAGAAAATCATATCAGAAATTTTAAAATACTTTGAAGTGAATGATAGTGAAGATAAGACATATTGAAACTCATGAGAAACATCTGAAAGAGGATTTAGAAGGAAATGTATAGCGTCAAATGCATATGTTAAAAATTAAGAAAGACTAAACTAACTATCTGATATGCTTCCTCCCAAAAACTAAAAGGACAACTCATCAAGTCAAAAGAAAGTATAAAAAAGAAAATAAGGAACAGGAAATAAATATATGATAAAAAGAAATCAACTACGTCAAAAGTTGGCTCTTTGAAAAGATTAATGAATTTATATGCCCCTAGCAAGAATGAACGGGTAAAATGAAGAGGACACAAATTGCCAAAATCAGAAATTAAAAGATATCACTATGATGCAAGAAGTATTAAATAAACATAATAAGAGATTATTGTAACCAACTTCATGTCTAGAACTCTAGAAATTTAGATGAAATAAATTCCTTAAACAGCACACAGACACCTGAGGGCTGCCTGCACGCCCAGGGCCCTAGCCGTCCAAGCTCCCTTGACAGCGGGAAGCAAAGGGGGTAAAAGTTCCTGGGTAAGACCCCTAAGCCAGGTGAGACCTAGAGGGGCTACAAGAAAGGGGTTATGGTGGCCCCACCCACCAGTGGATGGCTGCTGCACAGGGCAGCCATCTGCAGCCCGGATCAGCAGAGCCATGTTGCCCCCTGCTCCTAGCCCAAGGGGAGCATGAAAGGGCGCAAGCTCAGCCACCCGGACTGCCCGAGGTCAGGGAGGTACCAGGCGGGGTGGGAGGAACCCCTTCCATTTCGCTCTCACTCCAGCTTAACTTCAAGAGGAGTAAGAACATGCGCAACACAAACCCCATCATAGAACAAGTGAGGGATCATGCAAAAATCCAGCCCCACAAGCCTGAGGGGACACAGCAGATGGACAACCGAGAGAACCAGTGCGTGCGAGACAAGAGAAACAACTGTAAAGACAGGATGTCACAATGCACACCTATGTGCTCACCATGCAGGGAAGATCTGGGATCTCACTTCAGAGATGCCTTCTAGGAGAGCAACACCCCCTCCCCACACTACGGGAGAGGAGAGGAAGACCAAAGATGAGGTAATTGGCTTCACATCAAAACTGCAAACTGAGGCAGAGAAGATGATCTACAAAGGCCATTCACAGACACCTGTATTCACAGGGAAACTTCTTCACCGACACTGGCTGGGGGCAAGACCCCCTAAATCTGACACCAGAGTCATAAAGTAAAGCAGCAAAACAATGGAGAAGGGATTAGAGAAGACGGCCTGCAGCAAGAAAACATGGACAGATCACAAATGAATACAGACTGGCCGCCCACCGCAAACTTAAGACTGAAAGCCTACCAGCAAGGCTCACCTGGTTCCAGCAACACAGTCCCTCACCTAGTGAAAGAACACTGCCACAGGAAAGAGACTGATGGACTTAGCACAACTAGTAAACAACAAAGAGTGGGGTTTGAGAGAATGGAAGGGGCACCAGAGGGAGGAGGGAGGGGAAGGTATCCCAAAAACCACTTACAGAGGTTGTGATCTAAAGAACAAAATAAATATTAAAATGAAAAAAAAACCACAGCACACAAAAACTGTTAGAATAGGAAATCTGAATATTCCAAGATCTATTTTAAAAATTAAAACCATTATTAAAAAAGCTTGCCACCAAGGGCTTCACTGCTGAATTCTTCCAAACATTTGAAAAAGAAATTATACCAATCTTGGCTCGTGCCTGTAAGCTTCAGCTTATGAAGCGGCCAGGGCTAGGGATCACGGTTCGAGTCCCGCCTGGGGCCCGTAGTGAGACCTAGTTCCAAAAAAATAGCTGGGCATGGTGGCGCACGCCTGTAATCCCAGCTACCTGGGAAGCTGAGGCTGGGGATTGCTTGAATCTGTGGTACCCGAGGCAATGAGAGCCTGCGGTTCCACAGGCAAAAATAGCAAGACCTAGTCTCAAAAAAACAACAAAAAAAGAAATTATACCAATCTAACCAAAAGTCATTCAGAGGGTGAAAAATGTGTGTGTGTGTGTGTGTGTGTGTTTGTGTGTGTGTGTGTGTGTGTTATATTACTTTGCTTAATCCTAGATTTGAAGGAAAAAAAAAAAAACCTCATATAAACGTTGGCCTCAGACATGGATGTCTCTGAGAAATACTCAGGGTCCTGGCAATGAGGGCAGGGACTCTTACCATCCTCATCCGTCTGGAAGGTGACCTCCTTGCCCTCCTTTCGCCCTTCAGGGTTAGTGAGGATGAGTCGTACGTGGACATTCCTGTAGGGCAGCAGATTCCTGATGGTATGGCGGCTGACACCCCGCTCCATCTGCAAGCACTCCCGGATAGTCTGGTTGTGGCTGCTGCCCAGGGTGTAGTGATAGCACAGGGACACAGTGTAGGTGTGGCAGCGTGTGACGTTGTAGCCTAGGGGTTCCCACTGTAAGGTCAGCTGGCGGGCCTGGATCTCTGCAAAAGCCAGGCCTTTGGGAGCTCGCATGGGCTCTGGTTTCCAGAAACAAAGAGAAGGTGGTAGAGAAATGGAAGAGAAGAGGAAGACAAACACCAGTTAGTTGACAAATCATCCCCATTTTGCCTCCCCCCCACCCCCCGCCAGAGCTCAACAGAACATTAAACGGAGGGAAAGTGTGTGTTCTGGAAATAGAAAGGGCTATATCTGAAGCCTGGCTCTGCCCCAGAAGCTGGTCAATCACTGAATGAGTTGCTTCATTTCTCTAAGCCTTAGTTTCTTCAACTGCAAAATGGGATAATAAGCTTTACCACATAGGATAATTGTGAGGTTTAAGGTGATATGTATAGAGTCTCTGTGGTAATGTCTAGGACAAAATATGCCCTCAAAAAATATTAATTAACAGGTTTTTTTAAGAACACAGCCTCTCCTCCTAATTCAAGATCATCCTGGAGGCTACCAGGTCAATCTGAATGAACCTCTTGCTGCATTTTCTTAATTTATTAATTTCAAATATGTTCTGAAACAGCTTCTAGTAGTATATATGATACAATAATATACAGAAATCAAGATGATGGGGAAAATGAAAATAATGTTAAAATAAGTTAAATAAGTAAAATAAGTTAAATGATGCCAGGAGAATGTTAGAGAAATGGAAACACATGCCATTAGGTGCTGAAGATAAAGTTCAAAATAGGTGGTGAGTTTCCTGGCTGCCAAAGCACAAAGAAAAAAACAAACCCCTTTAATAAAGATAGTAATAATGACAATGCAGTGAGCCAGGCATGGTGGCGCATGCCTGTAAGCTTCAGCCTAAGAGGCGGCTGGGGCTAGGGATCGCAGTTCGAGTCCCACTCAGGGCAACATAGCGAGACTTAGTCCCAAAAAATAGCTGGGCGTGGTGGTGAACAAGTGTAATCCCAACTACCTGGGAAACTGAGGCTGGGGATTGCTTGAGTCTGTGGTACCCGGGCAATGTGAGCCTATGGTTCCCTATGCAAAAATAGCGAGACCTAGTCTCAAAAAAAACAATGCAGTGAACACCCCTTTGAGGTTTTTTGAGTGCCAGGGGCTTTAAAATGTTTTATCTCATTTCAACTTCTCTGTAATCAATGAGACAGGTGTTATTAGGCCTGTCATACAAATGTGGAAATGGAGGCATAGGAAGATTAAGTAACTTGACCTAACCACAGCCAGTGTAAGTAGTGAATCTGGAACCCAGATCTGGACACCCCAGAATCCATTCTTTCAACCAGCACTACCCTGAGTCCTCATGGGAAATCCACTGTCCAAAATAATTTTTAAAATACCACACCAATGTCTCAGGAGAAAGACAACAGCCCCAACACAAGCAAGGAGCCCATTACTGTGCCTTACAACTTTTTTTTTTTTTTTTTTTTTGAGACTAGGTCTTGCTATGTTCCCTGGGGTAGTCCTGATCCCAAGGACTCAAGCAATCCCCAGCCTCAGCCTCCCAGGTAGATGGGATTACAGGCACCTGCCACCATGCTCGGCTTTTTCAAGACCAGGTCTTGCTATGTTGCCTAGGGTAGTCTTGAACCCGCAAACTCAAGAGATCCCTGGCCTCTTGCCTCCCAGCGCTTGGATTATAGGCACAGGCACCATGCCTGGCTCCTTTACAACTTCTCAGGGCACCAGGAAGCTATTCCATTTTATAAAGCAGCCCAGGCTCCTGAAGCAAAGCCAGGATTAAAGTCCAGGGCTTGGACCCCACTCCTGCCTCTGCACTGACCAGCTGGGTGATCTCAAGCAAATCTCTGGGCCTCGACTCCCTCATCTGCAAAGTGAGGAGAGCAGTCAAGACCACTAATGGTCCCCAACTCTGAAATGCAGTTTCACTGCCCTCTGATTCGTGACACCCGCAGAGCACCCGAGGTGGAGCCGCTCAGGACACAGCTTAATGAACAGGTGCCAAAGTGCTGCGGCTTGGCTACTTATGATTCAGTACAAACCCAGGATTGGTTCTTATGATTAATTTGCTCAGGATGCACTTTACAAAGCAGATGCCAAGGGAATCATCAGGCTGCTCTCAACTCAGGAGAGCCTGGGTAGCACAGCTTTGCATGCCAATCTGAGCACAGCATGGACGGAGGTAAGGGTGGAGGGCTGGGGGGAGGGATATTTCCTTTCTTTACCTGGGTCACAGGCAAGTAGTATGTCTCCCACCATACAGCACAGATGGAACATCCAAAGAACCCTCTCAGCTGCTGGGAGCAGGGCCTACTTCTCAGCATCTTACAGAGTCTGTTTCCCTCCTCCCCCAAGGCAGACCCAATCCCCAGCTGACAGGACATTGAAGGACTACCTCCTCCTGCTCACCACAACCTAAGTACTGGCTGCTGGCTGTAAGCCCACTTGCCATACTTAGGTTTTCTCTCCCGCTTCTGGCCCACAGAAATGTTCCTACTGCACGCTTCCACCGCCAGTGGCTGGGAACTGGATCCCCAAACCCAGATATCAGAACTATACAGCACAGAACCAGCAGCACCACGTTGCAGACACCAGAAAGGCTCCTGGAAAACCGCACCAGGTATTTGCCTACAACAAGTTCTTGACATGCTCAGCCTGACTATCTGCCTCAGCTACTCCTGGAGATCTGAGAAGCCTGGTCTGTTGCTGTCCAGGAGTGCAAGTAACATCCAGGAAAAAAGGACATAGTTCCAGAGAAAGAAAAGACCAGTGGGCCAAACATGGACCAACATCTTGTAGCAAGAGGAGTTGGAGTGACCAGGGGGGGCCGGGGGGAAGGGGAGGTGAGGGGGGAATAACCATATAATATAACCATACAAACATGACCAATATTGTATGAAAATTTAAAAAAATAAAAGAAATGGTCCGACTGAATTTTAAGGAAGGAATGAGAAGTTAATGCAAACTAGAGACACGGGCTGGGTGGGTGGGAGCTATGGTTCACAAGACAGTAAGCTCCCATCCAAAGGGGGCAGCTGCTACTCAACTCTAGGAGATGTTGCCATGCAGGACTACAAGCTCCAGGTTGCTAGGTCCACCCATTTTTTAAGAGAAGCCAGAAATTCAGATTTGTTATATGAAATCTCCAGATTTATAAATACTGGCAACCTACTCAGGAATTTTAAAACCACCTTGCAGGGTACAAAAAAAGCAGTCTCTAACTTAGAGGATGAAACCTCCAACCTCACACTTGGATATCCCATTCTCCATGAACTGTGCTGGGCCCATCTGCCTTGCTAGACTGAGGGATCTTTGAAAAGAAAGCACCCTTCACTCTTTTTGCTCATCCTGATCTGGGCAGATCCGGGAGCCAAATAGTTTGTTGACTACAGACTGATATGTTGATTGAGGGGTGTGAATTCATGAGTCTCTCTGTTTCCAAAAGCCATCTGGCACCCATACATACTCCAACACACAGACCAGCAAACAACGTTGGGGGGCACAATACCCCACCCCTGTAAATTCCATAGGACTGCAGGTAATTCAGAGATCAAAGGTCAAAGTGCACCTTAAAACAAGGAGACTAACAGTTTTTTTTGTTTTTTTTTTTTTTTTTTTA
>PVHY01018743.1:0-28655 GCA_004024945.1 Uropsilus gracilis | reverse complement strand
AGATAGATAGATAGATAGATAGATAGATAGATAGATAGATAGATAGATAGATAGATAGATGTGGAAAAGCAGCCCCTGAATTTCTAGAGCAACAGGGTGACCTAGGCTGTCAATCTACATCTTGTAGTACAAATAAATATGTTTTCTGTTTCCCATCTCCTTTACTCTTGCTCTGGTATCATAATGGCAGAGTGTACCAGAAAGAAAGTATTTTTGACTCTATCCTTAGCTGACATGTTCTCTCCAATGACCAGTTTTATAGATTGTACCATTCTTTGATTTCCTTGTTAATTAGCATATCAGGAGACAAGGTGTTCCTGCGTGGAAGAAAAGAATAGAAAAGTGATGAAGTGCTCTAAGTCAGGACCAAGGCTTTGAACGCTTACATTTGACTTCTAAATTAAAATGTTTTGAAAGAAGAAACTCTAGAAGAAGCCCTGTATGAAGGGCACATGGGCAGGATGAATACTTACTGAAAAGGCAATAAGCCATCACAGACAGGGGTACCTCCCTCACCATCTGTCTTTATGACTTGATGCTTCACTCTGTGGCCTGTTCTTATAACCTCTCCATCTGGTACCAAGTACTCCCTTCCTCATGTCGTGGGCTAAGAATCACTGTGGAGCCAAAACCACCATGGTCTCTACTTTCTAGATCCAAGCTGAGAATCCTGCCTGTGGATCACACACACTTCCCAGTGGTGCTGCAGATCTTCTCAGCAGGAAGTTTTGGCATTTCTTTGATCCCAGGACTGGAGTCTGCTCATAACCTCCCTCACCATCTGTGACTGGGCTGTGCCAACAGCAGAACAGAAGCGGCTAACTTCTTGCTCAGGTCTTACCATCTGCTGCCTGTGTCTGACCTATGAGTTCAGGTGAGCACAAGCAGATACTTCTGTTACCATGCAGAACACACCCTTGCTGGTGTCCTACTCTAAGAGCATGCCCCAGGATGCTCATAGCCACCTCCTTGCCACCTTGTGCTCATCAAGGTCAGATGACTATATTATTTGAAAAGCTGAAAGCAGAAGTCTGGATCTCTTACTCCCAACTTCTCTGCCATTGTTTAGAGTTTTGGGTAAACACCTATTTGTTTGTGTTGGAAGACTGCAATTCTGTACAAATCACCACAAGACTGAGGGAGCAGTATTCATCTGTCCATTTGCTGACTGCTGACGAAGACTTTGAGTTTAATCTGGTGTTTTAAGATACCCAATCATAAAGGAAGAAAAATCAAGAGAACTGTAGGGACTTTAAAATATATTCACAAATTCTTTGCTATACCTCCCTTTAAGAAGTGGAACTTAGCCGGGTATGGTGGCATGCACCTGTAATCCCAGCACTGGGAGGCAGGGGCCAGGGATCACTTGAGTTCATGGGTTCAAGACTACCCCAGGCCACATAGGGCGACCTAGTCTCAAAAAAAAAAGAAGTAGAACTTACTTCCCATCCCTCTCCCTTGCCCAAGTATGAACTAGACTCATGACTGTTTTCTAACAAATGGAATTATAAATGTGGTAGTGTATGGTTTTTGAGACTAGGTTGTAAGAAGCATCACAACTTTCTCCTTGGCCTCCCCTTTGACTACTCACTCTGGAGGAAGGCAGCTGCTACAAAGCCATTTAAGCCAAGCTGACATGGCAAGAAACATAGGCCTCCAGTCCACAGCTGTCTGAGTGAGTCATCTTGGAAATCCCTGTCTGTCCCTAATTAAGGGTTCAGGTACCCCACTACTTTGGCATACCCTTATGAGAAGTTCTGAGACAGAACCACCCACATTCAATTAAGCCCCTCCCATTTCCCCATGCAGAAATGGAAACATAATGCAAAACTGCTATTTTAAGCCACTTTATTTTTGTGTCAATTATTACACAGCAATAGATGGCAAATTCAAGAGTGTTGAGAGTTGTACTGTCTAGTCCTACTCTAGAACAAAAATCTAGAACAAAAATCAAAAAAGTCACATCCTACTAGTTATCAGGTTCAAACATTACCTAAAAAGCAAAGAACAACATATTTATAGCCAAAATTTGCTACAGCTAAAATTCAAGTTGTACTGTACCAACAGAAACTGGAAGAAACCATTTCTTGGTGGGAATAATGATCTAGTACCCTCAGACTTGTAACAGCCTCACAGAAATTATGGATAACAACAACGAAGTCATTTGGAAGCAGTAATAGTAGGTCTTGAGCAAGGCTTAGAGTACTTTAAAATGCACTACTCATATCCAATCTTATGAGAAAGTATGTTTTCATGAAAACAGAAGGGGAAAAAAAAAACCCTAACATGTTCTTACCCATCCATATAAACTAAGATAGAAACTTAAAAATTTCATCTATAGGGGGCCCTGTCAAAATTAAATTGACATCCTGACACCATTAAGTGCCCATGTGAGAGCAGAGTATGTTTGACAGCAAGAAGATGGAAATTCTTTCTGAATATAAAGCTATTTCTGAAGTCTTAACACCATGAATTAAGGTTCAGTGGGAGAGCAATTTCCCTATTAAATTAAAGATGAGAAAAAGATACCTAAAAAGAAATTTAACAAAGTTACCTATATGATCTATATAAATTCATTTTACATAATTAAGTACCATATAGATAAGCCATCCATGCTAAAAATCAAATTCTTTTCAAGTTAACCAGGAGGTAACTTACAACTAAAAAATCTGAGATCTATTTATATCTCTATGATTCAAATGATGATAAAACAGATGTGGTGGTCATCTACTCCCTTTGACAGTAGGACAAAAATGAAGTCTATGAACAAGATTCTAGATAAGACTGCATTCTACACCTTCTCTCAACCTCTTACTATCAAATAAAACAAATCAGCAAATGCTTATTGAATAGCTACTATGTGCAAGGCAGTGTGAAGATGAAAACTACAAGTCACAGCTCCTGATATTAAAAAAAAATACGAACTAGATGAGAATCAAATATAAATAGAAGCTTGCATGTAGTGAGTTCTCTGTTGCTAGGAGGTAAGTCAATGAAAAAGCACCTTGGCAGACATTCTTTGGTTATCTAGCCAATAGCAAGAACCCCACCCTCTCCTTCCTTCTGATGGAACTCTACTTCTGTTCATCAGTGTACTCAGTCCAGCTATGGGCCTCATTTGAGAGAATCTAATCTCAACTATTCCCTTTGTCAGATGTTTGTTTCCACCCCATCCCCTTCAACAGATGATCCAAGCTTCCTACATGGCATCCAGAGACACATTTCCTTTTCTGAGAAAGTCCTCTTTCCATCTGCTTCCTTCTTCCTCCTGCTTGGAACACTGGTGTTAAGCTGTATGTTAGGGCTGTATGTTAGTGACCATCTAGTGACCATGGGCAATAAGTTCATGAGTGCTAAGTGATATATGAATGTAGTGTAGACAAAAAGCAATGAAAATTCAGGTCAGGAGAGAACACCTCTTTTTGTAGAGGCAGAATGGATATAGATTGTTTTTGCCATCCTGACACCTATTCTTCCTTCTTCTGGTGACAAGTTTCAACTTTCTGTTGAAACTCCCATTCTTACTTCATGCATCTCTGTGAGGCTGACACCATTCATACATTCCAGAGGTGGGCACATGATCCAGACTTGGTCAATCAGCGCACCGTAACAATAGGATGACCATGTGATGCATCCATCTTCTTAACCTAGTAGGATTTAAGCCTCCAGGCCTTATATGGGGCTACTCTTGAACCTCATTACCATACATTCCCTCATAAACCTAACTCAGAATAAAATGAACAGATCAGAAGAATCAACATAATCAGAAGAGGAAATCTTATTAAAGCAATTTACCTAACACTATTTATCTAAATACCTAAGTTATACTTAAAGTCTATCCCTGGACTTATCAATTACATCAACCAAAAATTACTTTTTTACTTTTATTTAAACAAACTGGATTCTATGGGGTCTCGTGTGCTGTGAAGAAGACTTGGAACTTTATGATAATAGAAGCATTCCATACTTTTCTGAGATCAAGCAATTGTATTATCTGATCCCATCACAACAACAAAATAAGGAAGGGACCAATCTTATGTATATGCTAAGTGGGCAGTGACTGGATATTGGGATTTCAGCTTCTGGAGAATGACCTCTACTACGAAAATACCTGCCTGCTTGCAAACTAATATCCAGAACTTCTTAAATAAGAAATCATTTGAGGACAATGAAAGCTCAAATATCAAATGTTAATTCCTCCCAGAACAAAGAACACAGCAACTTACATTTGCACTATGATGCAAACAACTGATAAATTCAACTTCCCTGGGTACAGGTTTTGAAGACAGGAGGAAATCTGACAAAAGTCAGAAAAGAAAATGTCACAGGAAGGAGGAAGGGTTACACAAACACTGGAGGCTCCAGAGAGAATCCCAAGTGCGTAGTATGTGCTCAAGAAACTTTGCAGGACAGAATGAAAGGAAGAAATCTGTCTCATAAATGGAAACTATTTCAGGCAAGCAAATTGGTCCTTTTCTCTCTGAGCCTACATGTCTTGTGTACTGGCATAACTAGCAGCAAAGAAAGAAGGGAAGGGAGCACAAATGTCTTCTTCAAGAGTCTTTGGGGGGTGCATGGACCAAAGGAGAGACTATGGCTTTACCTACCTGTCAGGAACCATACTCTCATGACTCTATTTCTGGCTGCTCTGAGAAGCTGCTGAATGTTTGCCTAATTGGTGTGAAGGGAAAAGTAGAGTTTACCTTGTCTGTAAACTTAAAATGCTTCTTTCAGGTCATACTTTGGCCAAACTTGAGCAGTGTCAGACAAAACTTGTCTCCTGGCAAAAATATACTTGTAACCATGTGACCCTGGATCAAAGTTCCTTTTGTTACTAATTACTTGATGCTTTTTATAAAAGTGTGGTGCTGAATAAACTTGGGGCCGCAGTCCAGAGAGAGAGGTTGTGGGCTACTTCTGTAGGGGCATTTATTGGTTCAATTCCAATACTTAACCTCCCCCTTGAGGAGGGGAGCCATCTTGTTGCAGCTAGCTTGCGTCACCTACCAATGAAGAAGACATTCTGCTTCTCCTGGGGGGCCGGGAGACTAGGGGACCTGCAGGGACAGCACCCTGTGAGAGTGGTGAGTGAGCAGATCACCGTGGCAGATGTGCTCACCTTCAAGGTTCAGGCTCAGCTGCTGTGACCCTGAGTCTCTGAGGCCTCACTTGCAAAAGCCATTGACATTTCTTTAGTCATACCTGGAACAATCTGTTCAATATTGCACCCAAGAGGTTTTGTTTAAACAGCCCTATTGAGTCATGATGACTGCCCACGAGTCAGGTCCACTTATAGACTTGTTTGCCTATGTTGGAGTAGAGTAGACTGAGGAAAAACTGCTTTTGAGTGGTTAATGATGATTTTTCTTCTCTTTCTATATATGATAAAAGATAAACCTCCTATTATCCTTGTACAAACCTCTGCCCTCAGAATAAAAATACTTCAGTAACAGCTTAGTAATCTCGCTGTGTTAATGGTAACTTGACCTTTCACTGATTTCAAATTAACCAACAGTAAGTTGCCTTAATCAAAGCATTATCTTCATTAAAGATCAGAAGTGAGGGCAAGAGGGCCCCCAGAAAACCAGCATGTGCTCTGTGGGGGTGAAAACCCCAGCACTTTGACAAAAGTATGATTGAAGGGGCCAGAATTTGAATGGGTGATTGGGTATCTTTGCAAAATATGAACCATGTTAACAAAGATTCCTTCTCCTCCAGGTGTTCTAAAGATTGTTTCCATGGCAATCTACATTGTTTTGTCTAAATGATTTCTCATGCGATTTCCCTTTCCATCAATTTATTTGTGAAGCACTTATCACTTGAGTATCTCTTGTCTGAACAAGTTCTCAGAAAGGGAAAGAGAGCATTTCTTCGAAGAAATGAAAGACTGACACTTGTCAAAGAAAGGGTCATGTGTCAGATTTAGGAAGGGCTTGAGGTTGTCCAGAGAGGGACTTTCTCCTAGGAATCAATTCCTCGGGTGTGGGAAGACAAAAAAACATTCCAGTTCATATATTCAGTCTCTTCTAGATGTCTTCTGGGGAGTCCAGTCCTTTCCAACACTTAGACAAACATAAGCTGGGCAGGGGGAGGTGAACTAGGTTGGGAAGAGATTGCCTTCAGAAAGCAGATGCCTGCACTGGGTAGCAGAGACAACGTTACTTATAGCAGTCCATTCTATTTCCTCCTAGTACTCAGGAAGATTTCCTTTTCTATGTGTTAGTTCTAACCAGTGAAGAGCAGAAGCAATGAACACCACTTCTTGATCAACTCCTAAAATCTCAGTTGCTATCCTTTGTTATCTTGCTGCCCTCACCTGCTGGTTGATTGGCTATAGAGGCTCTACCCAGGTCCTAAAAGATGAAGAGACCACTGAATGGAAGGAAAGGGTCCTGAATCACCATGTGGTAGACTATCAAATAAATGAAATGATCGTGGTGGTGAAAATTAGCCTGTGACTGTGTTAAGCTGCTGAGATTTAGAATTGTCTGTCATAGCAGTTGGCCTCCCCTGGTATTTATCATTGAGATATGTGGGTTTCTGGGCAACTTCAGCAACAGATGACAGTAGGGAGTCCATGTAGGGAAACAAAGTGCAGTGACCAGAAGAAATTCAATGGCCGGAAAGGGACCAAAGAGTCAAGATCAAGGTCTTCAAGATGCAACTAGCAGCCATAGCCTGGCATTAACTGGGCATGACTAGAGGAGTCTCGGGCTCCCAATGATCTCTAATTTTTGAGGATTCTTTGGAATGCAGTGTAGCATTTAGAAACGAACCAGGCAAGGTAAAATTTCAAGCAAAAGGTTAAGACATAGATCTGGTGAATAAGCCTGAAGCACCAGGCAAAGGCTTGGACACAGAACAACAAGGAAAGAACCTCTTCTCTGGCCCAGAGATGTGTCAGAGAGACAGCCCCAAAATGGCTGACTCATTGTCAGTCTTCTGGGGTAATAGTATCTGGGGTAGTGACTTTGGCAAACACAGTCAGAGAATGGAGCATGGAGAAAAGTTAACCAGCAGAGAGAGAACAGGAAATCAGAGCTCATAAATCCAGTGGTACGATGAATTATTGTGCAGTACTTCTAAGAAAATCACAGCTCAGGAAATGAGGCAAGATTCAGGAGGTCATTTATAAGGTCAGGTGGTGAGAGATTAGGGGTGGATGGTAAATAAAAGGTTAAAAATGTAATCTGAAGAAAAGAAGCAGGAAGAGATTTTAATGATCAGTCCCTTGTCTTCTAATACCAGGCTGGATGGACAGAAGGGCATCACAAGTGGAAGAAGGTGCAACACTGAGCTAGGGGAGAGGCAGTAGCCCATACCTATCAGTAACAAAAAGACACCAATCACATCTAGGAAGCATCCTCTTTCCTCCATTATAGCACTATACTGACAAAAGTGTTCATTGTGCAACTAATGTCTATCCTCCCCTGGATGTCACTATAACCCACATGGTCTCATATAGAGACTCAACACTCAACACTAGACTCAACACATTTGGCTAGTAGGAGATGAAGTTATCGCTCTAGGTTCAGGCACTGGACAATGGCCTGTTACTTAGACAGTCATAAAAGAGTTTTTATGGACAATGAGCTATGAGATTGCTAACATTTAAATCCTACCCCATGCCTTGAAGTTTGGCTTGCTGATTGTGAAGGACAAGAGTTCTGCAGGTTGATCATTATGAGGTGTAACTGCATTTTATTGGTGAAGTGTTTAGCAGCTCTTGGGATAATTAAGCTCTTATCCAGTGACCAAGGGAACTCAAAATGACCAGGGCTGATACAGGCATACAGAGTTTTTAAAAAATGGTTGAACCTTCTGGTGAAGAGTGGTAGATATTTCCTCACAATACTCAATATGAGTTGAGATTTCTCTGGTCATAAAAACAAACTACAACATCCTCTCAAACTGAATTTAAATTTCTAATTTAAAAGATTCTCCAAGAAATATCCTATGGTCTATAGGTCTCTGGATAACCTCATTTATGCTATAGTGTAAATGACTGATAGTAGGTATTTTCCATGGTTGATTTTAATTGTGGAGAGGTAGAGAGTAAAGTCTGAAAGGTAGGGGTAAGGTCAAACTACTAGGAAGGTAAAAATCACAGAAAAGGGAGTAGCTAGGGAGGCTACTGATATTCCTTTACAATGTGACTTCAACTTACTGCTCTAGTCTCCTCTGCTTTTCTGCCCACCTGTCATCCCTGTCCTCCAACATTGACCAGATCCTTTCATTTCTCTGCATGATGCCCTATCACTTATCTTTGTCTCCCATGTGTTTTTCTCCATGCTCAGAACTTTTCTCCACCCCAAGTAACCTGTACAGCTCTAGCCTCTCCCTCCAAGTGCAAGTGATATGTTACCCCCTCAGAAAAACCTTTCAGGCCCCTAGATATTGCTGCTGTTGCTTTCTCTGTATTACATCAGTGCTTTGTTAGATTCTCCACAGGACTAGTTATGTTAGATAACTTCTCTAGGACGTGAGGCCCTCAGTGACAGGCACTATCACTAACTTGTTTCAGAATTCTATGTGTAACTTAGAACAGGCATTGTCATTGCCCAAGAGATGGCTGTTGCTTCAGTGAAAACTTTCTACTGCACTTTCTTCTATATCCAACTCTGCTCAGACTTCACCTTCTGTCCTTGGCTCTCTCTTGGTCTTTCAGCTCTCATTTTTCTCTTTGTTAAACTAAAAATAAATGCACATGGTGGTGGGACAATTGTTGAAGATAAAAGCAAACTCTAAGTAGGAACAAAAAAAAGCATCAAAGCAACTTAAAAGAACATCCAGGTGACCTTGTCTTTGGAAAAGATTCCAAGTCAAATGTTGATTTATTTAAAAAAAAAAAAAGTCTTGACTAAGTACTGATTATTCTCCTCATGCTGGGCTGTAGGCTAGCCTCTTACCTTAGTTTTAATGGAATTTGTATACATTTTTCATTCCAATTTTCTGAGTACAGATGAGACCAAAATGTTCCATCCACTGGAAGATAATGTTCTCCTGTGCTGATCGCATGCCACCATGATAAGGATTTATATTTGAATCGGTCTACTCACTAAATTAATGATCAGAATGATAAGACTCGGAGCCAAAAGCAGCATGGTAAAGTGGAAGGAACACAAATGTGAAGAAATTAGTCCTGGACCCAGTTCTGCCCTTAGTAGATGTGCATGAATTCTTTGTCACTCTTTATCTTTCAAGGAAAGAGGGCTTGGTGAACTATGTTTCCCAAAGATAGTCAAACATTGACTCCCATTCCCCATGCTCCTTTTGCACCATGACTTTGGTTCCTGTTCCATCTCATCTCTCTCTCAGTCACGGCTGAAGCTTTGGGATGCCTCAGCTAATAAATCAGAACAGCCACAACACTGTGTGACATTTGAATCTAGATTATAAAAATGTCATGCAATTTTGCCTTGTTCTGGGGACACCAGAGATTTAAACTCAGTGACCATCGTGTGAGGAAACTAGACTAGCCACATGACAAAAAACACAGAGAAAGGCCATTGAAAGGGTTTCAGTCAACAGGCAGACTTCTGGTGAGTCTTACTTCTATTTCTTGAAACTCCTAACCCCCAGGCTTTGAATCTTCCCAGCTGAGGTCTCAGCATCATGGAGCAGAAAAAAGCATTTCCTGATGTACTATATGAATTCCTGACCTAGAGGATCTATGAACCAAAAAAATGGTGCCTTATGCCATCAGAGTTTGAGTTGCCTTCTTGTACAGTGATAGTAACTGGATTAGATTGTAATATCTACACTGACTACCTCACCAAGTTGTGAAGCCATTGAGACTGGCATGTAAGACCTTGATCCACATGGTCTTTAAATGGCCTGCAAATAAAATTCAATAATCCTGGCATTCATTAACCTCTTCACCTCCCTGCCCTGGCAGAGGAACTTCAAGACACTAAAGAACCCAGTTTGTAAACCACTATTCTTTTTTTTTTTTTTTTTTTTTTTTTTTTTTGAGACTAGGTCTCGCTATTTTTGCCCATGGAACCGCAGGCTCTCGTTGCCCAGGGTACCACAGACTCAAGCAATCCCCAGCCTCAGCTTCCCAGGTAGCTGGGATTACAGGTGCACACCACCACGAGCAGCTATTTTTTTTGGAACTAGGTCTCACTACGTGCCCCAGGCGGGACTCGAACCTCAATCCCTAGCCCCAGCCGCTTCATAAGCTGAAGCTTACAAGCACGAGCCACCATGCCCGGCCTTGTAAACCACTATTCTTATCCAACTCATTCATTCTATGGATGTGAAAACATACAGACCTAGAGTTTCTTGTCCAAAGTCACACAGCCAGACATGTGCTTGCCCTACTTTATTTTGCTGCCTCCCAAAAGAGAACTATTAAGGTTGAACCATCTTTGTCTAAGGGCCAGAAAGTTGCAAGCAGGGACAGGCAAGATCATTGTGCAATATTTCTTTTCAAGTCTCCAGCTGACTTTGAGTTGTTGCCCAAACATGCCAAAGACAGGGTGATTTCATTTCCCTTGTTCCCTCGCCGGCTCCTCTCCTGCTTGGTCCTATAGCATAGATCATTTCAGCAGGTAAAACAGAAAGACTGAGCAGTCACTTGTCCACACCCAGCAATGCAGATTGTCAGTTCAGTGATGAATGGAAAGCTGAGTTCTTGCAAAGGTCTGCCTGGTTTGGGTGAAGCTCTGTTTGATTACCCGTTGTTGTTGGCATTCACAGCAAGTTTTTAATTGTCACTTGGTGATGGGGTGCTGCGCTGCGGCTAAGTGCATGGGGGCCTCTCCCGGTTATTGACCTTTATGTTACCCCTAAAGCAGTGAGTGCCATAGCGGCTAGGACTCTGATCAGGTTACATTTAATGCACTACCTCTCTTACTCAGTTAATATCCAAACTAATTCAACCGAAGGGAAAAACAATAACGCCCCAAACCAAACCAAGCAAGAAGGATAAAGGTGAAAACTATTGACCTGAGTGCAGTATTGTCTTTCCACCTGATATGATAGGTTTCTGTTCCTGGGGAGGCCCTGCAGTATTGATGAAGGTCCTACTTGCTGAAAGCTCCAGTTTCATAAATCATTGCATTCAAAAGAAGCTTTGTCCCCTGAATAAGGGTGTCATTCATTTAGGATTGATGACTCTGAGGTAGACAATTTATCAAAATGGCTACAGAACATTAATGGGAGAACTTAGGCTTTCTGATCCAGTGAGTTGGGAGTTGTAGAGATGAGAGCTCTGCATAGGAACCTGGGAATATCAGGTTTAAATGGACTCCCCCCACAAAGAAAATCTCAGAATGCATAATCATTTAGTTGAAATATTAGTGTCTGCATACTTGAGGAAGAGATCATGAATTATCTTTAAAGACAAAGCAAGATGTTTGTTATAGTGCTTCATGGCAGAGTATGCAATTTTAAAAAGATGAACAAATTTTCAGAAGTGAACTGCATGTTCACTGAATGAAGCTTGATAAATATAGAAAAGTCTAAAGAAAAATTAAATCAACCACATTCCCACCCTGCAATGGTCATCACAGTAAACATGCCAGGTACCTTTCTTCCAATTCTCTTTCTGTGTATACACATGTACTCATACATACACAATTTTGTTATAAGTACATATATGTACTATTTTAAAGTAAGAATGTGTGTACTACTGTTTCACATTCTGCTTCCTTTCTTGACATTATGTGATATTACACATTCTTCAAACGTATGTTTTACAGAAGCAACATAACATTTAGCCATCTATATCTGTACCGTAATATATTCAACAATCCTAATATTAAATATCTAGCTGTTTCCAGTTTCACACTATCTCTGAAATTTGTTTTCTGGTTCTGGGTAACCTTACAAGTGAGATTCCTGGATGAAAAGATATATATATAATTTTTTATAAGGCACTTGACACCAATTGGCTTTACTGTTTCTTGGTCCCTGCATTTTCTTTTGCAGTGTGCCATGTGTGAGCTGTGGGACATCAGCCTAACTTTTTAATCATGGATCGTGTTATTCTCCCAGCACTTCCCCCTCAGCCCCCCCCCCCCATTACCCAACACACAATTCCAAAATTGGCTTGTTTGCCTTGGTCTATAATTACTCCCACACCTCACCTGAGAATGTTTACTCCATGTTCCCTGTACCTACTCTGACTTTGCCACCTACACTCACTGTTCCTTTTTTCTCCCCTCCCACAAATCCTACCCACCTCTAGTTTAACTCTCTTTTCCCCCAATGAGCCTTCCCAGTACACTCTATGCATAGGCTTCTTCCCTTCTGAACTGCTCTATAATTTATTGTCTTCACACCACTCCTCCGACAATTAATCACCACTTACCAGCTGCATGACCTTCAGTAATCCCAGAAGCTTGTGAGAATTTAATGAGATCAAGCCTATAAAATAAATACCTATCGCAGAATGGGGCCCGCATTGCAGCGGAGCAATAAATGGAAGCTGGTATTATTATTAGGGTCAGTTTGCCTTGGAATGCTTCTTTCTTCTGGTTAATTCAGGAGAAAGGGTATTAATGTTACATCCCCCACTTCCACTGTCATTGAACTGGGTGTGACCTGGATTCCAAATTCCCAAGGAAGCTACTCCGTGGCCAAGCTGCATCCTCTCAGAACTCACAGGGAAAGTTCTTGCTTGGGACCAAGTAGCTGAACATTCCAAGTCTCCCTTCCTTGCTTTCCCCAACTAGTTTTTGCCTCTTAGATGACCCAGAAACCCAAAGCTCTGAAACTTTTTGCCTCTTAATGACTTCCCAGGTTGCCAGAGTGCACAGGAGAGTCGGCAGGTCACAGTGTTCTGTGTCAGCTTTGCATTTCATTTGACCAAGGGGCAGGTATGTGACTGTGCAAGTGCATTAGGGTCTCTGAGTTGGGAGGAAACTTACTGATCACCTTGTCCATTGTCCCTGTTGTCTGGGACGGACATTGCCTTAGTTCTGCACAAGGCTGGGTTGCTAGGAGACTGGTTTTCTGGTTCTTTATTTATGAAGCTTTGTGTCCTAGACCAGTCACTGCTCTTTCTTGTTTTCAGCTATCTTGTCTATAAAATAGGACAGCCAGACTAGATAACATCTGAAGTGCCTTCTCACTAAAATTTTTGATTCTCTAAGATAGATACTCAGAACAGTAAGGGATATTCCCTAAAACTTTCCTAGAATAAAAATCTAACTTAAATTCCAAAGACATTCAGACCCAGTACAGCGGCACACACCTTTAATCCCAGACTGGAAAGGGAGGCCAAGGCTAGGAATCCTTGAGTCCGTGGGTTTAAGACCCACCCCAGGCAACATATTGAGACGTAGTCTCAAAAAAATAGCTGGCCGTGGTGGCGCATGCCTGTAATCCCAGCTACCTGGGAGGCTGAGGCTGGGGATCACCTGAGTCCATGGGATCCCAGATCTGATTTGGGATCTGGACTACTCAGATCTGATCCTGGATCAGGACTACCCCAGGCAATGTAACGAGACCTAATCTCAAAAGAAAAAAAAAATTCCAGAGACTTTAACCACTGTGATCTCTCTTGCTAAGCAGAAGTGCTTACCTTGTACTTTCCATCTGTTAGACACATGGAGGATCACAGACAGGTCTAGATGAGGGACCTGGTTCTTGTGGGGCCCACAGTCTAGCCAGGAACCAGATACAAACAGAAACTATGAAACCATGACATCACTCCCTAATATTGTTGCCCATTTTATTTGCACAGTGAGTAGAACTCCCATTTTTAACTGGGTCTGGAGTGTGATGCAGAACAAGGTGAACTCTCTCAATCTTTGTTGCAGCTCAGTGTGCCCATATGACAGAGGCCTGGATGGTGGGATGAGATCAGAATTGCTCCAGGAGTCTCCTGGATCATCACTCTCTCCACCTCATTTCCCCTCTTCCCACTGGCTAGAATGTGGATACAGTGGTGAACCAGTTGATCACGAGAACCAAGGCATTGTTCTAGGGATGAACCTCAGAGAACTGGAGCCAGGGTCTCTGCAATAGGCACGAGCCTGATAATTCTTGCACTGTTGGGAAAGACAGAAATATATTTCTAGGTGTTAAATGAGGCCAAGTTGTTATTTTGGGTCTCCATTACAGCTACTGAACTCACAGCCAAAGGTGTTCATGGGATACAGGTAGGAGGGGTTATTTCTGAAAGCTGTGGTGGCCAAGGTCTGGATAAAGACCTTGAGTATGAGTCAGGTTAAAAGAAAGTCAGGTGGAAGTTGAGAAAAGCCAATCTAAGTGAAGTCCTTGCACAGAATCAAGTCACAGAAAGGAACTGTGGATGGTAACTTGGAACGAGGAGCAAGAGAAGCTACAAGATGGTGGTTTCCAAACTAACTGATCATAATAATGAGATTCCTGTGTCCCAGTACCAAATAACAAGACTGCAGTGAGAACCTGAGTAGAATGTTCTCAATATGGCAAGCACTATTTGCAACAGAAAGCAGCTAGACTGGGCCCGGATCATGGAGGGTCTTCAGGGCTAAGAAACCTTTGCTCCCCTAGACTATGCTTGGTACTATCCAGATTTCTCAGAACTAGCTGTCAGATAAGTGGAATTCTAGGATAAAGTATCCGTGGTACCCAAGAAAGAAGTCAGCCCTGGCTCCCCTGCTGGCATTGCCCCTGGTCAGCTGTGTAACCTGACCATGAGCCTCACTTTCTTTATCAGGAAAAACAGAAAATAAGTGTTGTTGTGGAGATGAAATGGGAAAATGTATGCACAGATATCTAGGTCAGGGTTTAAACACTTAAGAAAGTCCCTGGCATATCAGCTGCCCTCCAGGCACTGTGCTCTTGCTCAGTTGCTGTGCCTGAGGTAGGAGATGGAGGATGCTGAGGTGGCAAAGGGGGGCTGAAGTCCAGTATTATAGCCCTGCCTCTGGAATCCACTCATCTTAGACCTTGGGACCCTGACGCTCAGCTAGAAGTGGGCCATGTCATCATGAGTCATTGGTCCTCGAATAAATAATTCAACCTTGTTGTTATTTAGCACTCTGTGGTCACTACTGGAGACCTGCCAAAGTCAGACCAGGCCTCTGTGGTGCTGCAGAACTGTGGTGGACACCCCCTCTCCACCCTGGGCAAGCTCAGCCTTCAACCTTGATTTCCATTAGTTCGGGTTGGAGGATAAAGGGCACATTCTGGAAGCTCCCAGGGTTTTGCATTGCAACTTGGAGAAAATAAAAGGGCTTAATTACTTTGGGCAAAAGTACACAGGTATTTGACATTTTGAAAAATGGTTTTACGGCAGTTTTTGATAGATCGGAACCAAAGGCAGCTGCTTATATTTTAGGGAAGTGACAGAAATGGAGAAGGAGAGAAAGCAATTTAGAAGTAGTGCTTTATACTTTCAACAGTAGTTTAACATTCATTACTAACTTATTTGATTTTCCCAATTACACAGCAAAAGAGAGCAGAGGGTAAAGAAATTCTGCCACTTACTAACTGAATGAACCTTGGCTAATTAACTCCTCTGGCCTCAGTTTTCTCTTCTTTAGAATGGGAATGTTGCCTCTTCTGCTAACTGGGCTGACAATGAAATGGACCACTATTGTAAATGAAGTCCCTAGGTAGCTGCTAGCATAGAGTAGATGCTCACCAGCTATGAAGTTCCAGATCTTCCCATTATGAAGGGGAAAAAGCTGAGATGAGAGAAATGATATGATGGGAACCAGTGCCTAGATGATGCCTGGTCTGGAGAATTTTCTCATCACAATAGATAGACTTCCCAGGAAAAGTTGGTTCACAAAAATAAAACAAATGCTGCTTTTCCTATTTCCCCCCTAAATTCCATACTGGGAGTAGAGTCCAAAATGGACTTGTAGTGTTCTTAATAAGCAGGATAGGAGGTCAGTGAGTGGAGACAGACTCACTGTGAAAGGTAATAGCCAAGTCCAAGGGTGAGAGAAGAAGGAAGTCATGGTGAGTCTGGCTTCGGGTGGTGTTTTTTCTCCGCCAAGTACCTAGTGGAATGAGCTGGCAGAGAGCACTGACTGAAAAGCATCCAGAGGTGGAGGAAGTTTGACACAGGCTGGGAGGATCTGTCACAGCAATGCAGCACTAAACCAAGACTGGAAATGATCTAACTGAATGAATAAAATGAGTAAGATGAAACACAAATGAACAAAACCCAAGGTCATGCATTTACTTAAAAACCCAAATAGCACAAAATAATGAATGAGAAACACTGACTTGGAGCAGAAGATACTTTCCCCTTCCTCTCTGAAATGGGGCCAATCAGAAGGCAGTGTGTGGTAGTAGAAAGTGTACTTGACCAGAAGTTGGAAGCCCCTACTATGCTCCCACTCTGTATAACCTGAGTCATTTCACATCTCTGGGTTTTGGTCTCCCTTTGTGGAAGAGTTGTGGATTGTACTATATATCAATTCCTATGTTTTTTAACCTCATCAAGTAACTATCTCATTTTATCCACATTATGAAGACTTGGTAGTTTGAGTTTAAAAGCTGAAAGTATGCAAATGGTAGTTGATGCAAATGTAGGGTATGTATGTAGGATGATAGTGGTGCCTTAATACAATGGACCAGTTGACTTCAATTACTGGACAGACCTATATATATATATATGTATATGTATGTATGTATGTATATATATATGTATATGTATGTATGTATGTATGTATGTATATACAGCAGTCAATTTGGAGACTAAGGTACATTTTGAGGAATCTATAGAAAAACAAGCATCTGTCCAGAGAAAGCTTTTTGAGACTATGAGGGATTGTATTTGAATTTGGAAAAACTGAGAAACTGGAAAATTCTGAAAGGGAACATAAAAGCTATAATTCCAATATCGGACAGGCTGAAGCTCAGGAGATGAACCAGGATTACCGAGTGCTTGAACTTCTGCAGACAAAGTGGGTCAAACTGAGCTCAACATATGACTCTGTCCAGAGGAAATGGGACAGGAGACCCTCTTCTTGGGGAGAGCAGGCTGTTGTCAGAGGCTGGCAGCAGTACCAGGAGCCAGCTGTGGGGAAACAAGGGTGAAACCAGATGCCCTTCAAGATATCATTTTGAAACCTAATGACTCAAAACAAGGAAGGAGTAGGAAGGATTGAAGTTGAGTTGATAGAAAAACAAGAGGAGCAGGGTGAAGGAAGGTAATAAATCCAGAGGCTTGACTACCTCTTTAAGTATCACTTGGTTACATGGACACTGCGGATGGTATGTTTGGCCACTTAGATGGGCCACATGGCCAGGGGACACCCTTTGCAGCCTGAGTGTAGGGCAAGTGATAGGGTGGGAGCCATGGGTCAGCAGAGCCCAGTTGTTTCTGGTTGCTATTGGTTTTTTCATTTAAATTGTTGAACCCCAGAAAATAGGAATCGTGTTTAGATTTTTTCCATTTTCCCATCGGTTAACCTCTGGCACCACTCAGACACACAACTGTTGCTCAATAAACATCTTGTCAAGTGACTGCATAAATGGACAAAGGAACAGCTGGAGCTCAATAAACAGTTATTGACTCAATTAATTAATTAATTAATGGAAAATTGACCCAGCCCCTTATTCTGATCTCAAGAGGGTGAAACTACGAGAAAGAAAGTTCACAATGCAGGTAGAGATGAGAACTCAGAAAGCAAGAAACATGTTGGAAGGAAAAAGAGAAATGGAGAGGAAAATAAGATAGAAATAAAGATCACTGCTAGAGACATCTAAAGGTGCTTGCAGGAATGGCATTCCATCTATCCTTCTGTGTACCTATTCATTCACTTATCCAATCAATTCTTTCCACTATTCCTTCCTTCATTCATTTGAAAGTGTGTCATTCCAACTTGTTCTGATAACTAAGATACCATGAAATAAATCTGTTGCTACTTTTAGTATATATGCCAGAAGATCATGAAAGAATACTGCTCAAAAAATGGTATAAGAAGCATGATGCTCAAGGTTGTATATCAACTCTAGTTTCCTAGGCTGCCAGAGCTTGGATTGGAGGGGAACTCCAGGAATACTATTTAAACATTTTTTTCTCTGTGCCTTCCATTACTTCTGTTGCTCTGAAATTGCCTCCCATGTAGATCTGAGGCTTTCCAGGTGGGGATACATTGTTTATGGGGTGCCAGTCATGGTGGCGCATGCCTGTAGGTGGCAGTGTAGGAAGCCATGGCCAGGGCCAGGGATCACAGTTCGAGTCCCACCAGGGGCACGTAGCAAGACCTAGTCCCCAAAAATAGCTAGGTGTGATGGTGCATGCCTGTAATCCCAGCTACCTGAGAAGCTGAGGCTGGGGATTGCTTGAGTCTGTGGTACCCTGGGCAATGTGAGCCTGCGGTTCCATGGGCAAAAATAGCGAGACCTAATCTCAAAAAAAAAAAAAAAATTGTTTATGGGGCCTCTGGGCACCTGACACAAGGCTGCTCATCTGCTCTATTTTGCTGAACTGGTCTTTGGTCACTGCTAATGGTACATGCAGTAGCCACAGAGAATTCCTGCCAAAACCTCGTGCCTCAGGGACACCGCCAAGGGTCATACTGCTGCTGGTGTTTTCAGGTACTTGTGCTGGGATCGTTCATGCCCCATACCTGTCTATCCTCACGCCTTCTCATGCACCACACCTGGCACAGGTGCTCAAGTTGGAGATACACGCTCTCATCCTTACTACAACAGCCATTGTTGGCCCCAAAACAGGAGCCATCTTAAACCATCAACACCTCTGACCATTCATGCAAACTTTTCTTTTATCAATTTTTTTTAAAAACCATTCATTCCTCCTATAGAAAGGAGCTCAGACGTCATCCTCTGGGACTGGGCAGAGCTCATTCAGAGTGGCTCAGTCCAGAGCCCACTCCAGACAGAGGCTGCTATCCTGACTTTGGCAAATTCTTTTCATATATGTTCTTTTTTAGGTGGCCCCTTGTAAGTAGACTCAGTGACCCACCAGAAGTCCACCAGAGTCCTCCATAGTAAAGGGGCAAACCAAAAGAATCTGACACAAACCTAACTGGTTGTAAAGTCCAGAGGAAGAGTTAAGCTTAGGGCGGGGGCACAGTGCATGTGTTATTTAAGGTAAACTAAATGTAAAAAGGAAGTTAAATTTCCTTTTGATGCCTGCTGCAAGCATCAGGAGGGAGGGAAGTTCATTTGCATATCTGCCCCCTCCTAGTCTTGGTTACTATTATTTGCCTTAGGAGAGTAATGAATGAATGGAAAGGGGAGAGGGACACATGTGCTTAATAAGAGGCAAATATTTAGTAGGGTATATTTCATTATCTCTCACAACAACCACGAAAAAGAAATATGAACAACCCCTTTCACAGATTAAGATCCAACAAAATGCAGGGATGGTAAGAAGTTTGCTTAAAAGTGGGCAGTCATTCAGTGGCAGTCAGAAGCCACACCCTGGTTTACGGAAATCCAGAAGCCCATCACACCAAGTATCTCCTGATGCACAGACTGGAGCATATCAGACTAAAAGACCCTTAACAGCTGTAATGAGGACTCAGGTCTTACACCAGACAAAGCTCTATCCACTCACTATGCGTCAGCAGGCACTGCATCCCACCCCCAGTAATGATCATGTTGATAATGATAAAGACTGTGGGGATGTTGGGAGGGTCCCCCTCCTCATAAAGGGTTGGACTTCACAGCAGTAGAGAAAGGGTTAGTGGCCCCCAAAGGCATCTTTATATACGATAGATTATCAGACTGACTCTTGATCATTTCAAAATGTACATATTCATCAGCATTATCCAAGCCCCACGGGAGCCCTCAGACAGGAGATTCACCCAAATGCTTTTGCTAAATACAGACTCTGTCTTTGTCCTCATTGCTGACACCAATCACTGTGAGCTGGTCACCTGATGGTGGCTAATTGTCAAGGGGTATCTATGTACCCCTACAACTGTCCTAGGATGTTTTTCACTTTAGCAGAATAGGACACACATGTGCTTCAACCCCGCAACTATGTACCTCCAAGTCTAGACACTTCAGCTAAGGAGTGTTAAGCCTCAGGTTTGTGCTTTCTCTACTTCATGACACCCACATGTTTCACACTGTTCTACACTGTTCCACACTGCTCTCAGGGCAGGAAGAGAAGCGACAGCCCAGGTTGGCTACTTTTTTCAGTCAACAATGGATCTTTATGGAGGCATTGAGTGCTCAGCCTGGTGCTAATCACCATGAAGACAAGAAAGATGGAATTCATGGGCTCTGTGCTACAAGAGATGAAACCACAGAAAAGCACAACCACACCAGGCAGCACAGAATTAATTGGAAAAGAGAAGAATTGAAAAGTCGAAGGTAAATTAAACCTGCATTTACAGACAAGGCCTCATGAGTGATGGTGGCAGGAGCTGGGTCATTTAATCTGATGTTAAAGAAGGTGAAGATCTGAAGTTGGAGACAAATCTGGGTTTGGGTCTCAACTCTGTCCTTCATTGACTGGGTAACCTTAGTTGCATGACTTTTCTGAAGCAATTTTCTGACCTATGAAATAGAATCACTGTATCCCTTCTTAGACTCTGGTCCCCATCACCCCACCTCCACCCCCACTCCTAGACTTAAGAATTAGGACACAAACCCTTAGCAGCTGTTCTGATATCTCTAACACTGAAAACCAAAGATGATTTTCAGAGCCAATATGGCAGCCACATCTGACTCAACTTGACCTATTTGGTAGTAGATCCCAGTCTGAATGGATGGGGACCTATCATGGTTCTTATTTAGTAGGAATCACTACATATTCACTACAGAAAAAAGTGAATGTGTTTGATTACTCATGCAACCTCAGACCCCGCCAGGGGTGATAAGTAATACACTATAGTTACATCTTCATATACTAAAATATGAACAGTTCTGGCATCTGAAACACCTCTTCCCACAGAGACCTGCACAATTATATAGCCTTGGCTAAGGGCACGTAGCAGACATTTCTGTACTATGGGATGCCCAATGACCATGACCTTGGCTGTGTGGAGCACGGCTGGCAGCTTTTTTCTTTAAAGGGCCAATAGTAAATATTTTAGGCTCTTTGAGCTACATATGGTCTCTGTAACTGTTCAACTCTGGAGCTTGGAGGCAGTTACCATAAATAGGCATGGCTATGTTCCAATAAAACTTTATTTACAAAAACAGACAGCTGGTTGAATTTGGCCTGTAGGCTATGCTGTGCCAACTCTGATGTAGAGGAACGGGTTTGAGAACTGGAAAGAACCCCAGAAGTCACCTACTCCATTCCATATCCATCTCCAATCTGAGCTCTGAAAGGAACAGAAAAAGGTAGACCTGAGTCTGGAGTCCAGGCCTGTGTGTCTCCTAAACGTACATCATTGTGTAAAGTTCCTGGAGTGGACTTCACCCTGGACAGAGGTTGTTGACACAGAGCTGAACAGAGGGTCAGGGAGGCTTTTTAAATCTGACCCAGTGCCAGAGAGCTCCGGAAGCAGAAAGGAATTTGAATTTCCTCATGCAACAAAATGAAAATGCCAACTCAAAAACCAAAAGCGATGAGAAGTATAAAACCAAGTCTCGGTGCTTTTCATCTGTAAAGGCCATTTGGCTGACTGGCTGGGCTGCAGGGTGGGTGTCACCAGCCAAGAAAGAGCACAGCCAGTGTGAGGATGACAGATGACAGCTACCCGGGGTTGGAGGTAGGGGCAGCTCTGCTCGCCATCTGCCTTATTCTTCCCGCTCCTCAGCCAGATGGGGCAGGGAGAGTCTTGCCTTTTGGCCAGATACCACAGGGTGCCAGTCCCTCCCTGACTTCATGCCAAGAAGCAGGAAAGCAATAACAGATGCTCACTGACAGCCCTGGGGTTGGGTGGGAAGGGGCAGCCTGGGGCAACTATGGCAGGAGCTGGGCAGCCAGCCTGGGCCAAGGAGGCTGATGCAAAGATGAGGCCCCAGAGCCTTAACAGAAGGGACCTCTAGCAAAGGTTTTCTTCTACTCCAGTTCTGCTCCAGTTCTGCAGGGGAGAAGACTGAGACTCACTGTCACACATTTGTTAGAAGTGGAAACTAAAAAGTCATGTGTCTGATTCTTGGCCCAGGTTTCTTTCCACCTAAAAAATGCACCTTTTACCTAAAAGACTTTTGTCCATGGTTAATGAGCCCACCTGTAAAAGTGGATATGGTAGCAATGCCTACATCATGGGGTTGTTTTGAAGGTTAAATGAAAAGCCACACGGTGTAAGCTTTCCCAGAAGTGGGTTTCATCACTTGGCCTGTCCTATTGCTCCTCTTTGTTGGTTCAGACTGACTAATTGATTTTTTTCATGGATGAAAAGACTGATCTGACTGGTCATTGATCGACTCAGCATAAAGAGAGTGCCTCTGTACTAGCCAAGAAAGGATGGTAGCTGCTGACTGGAGACACACACAGACACAAACACACATACTCACATACACACACAACCCTATAGACTCTTCTATCTATATCCTTCATCATCTCTTCATATATATACAGACACTTAACCTTGTCCTGGGGACCAGTTCAGACATAAACCAACCAAACCAAGCAATCAGTTTCCAATGCTCTCCTGTTCTTCCCCAAGAACTGGGAGAGTGTGGACAGATTATCCAAAAAGCCTTCTGCAACATCCACCCTCTGCAACCCCACTGGTGAATGCATTCTCCTCAAAGCAACAGGCCCTAAACTGAGGGATACTCTTCCTCAAAATTGGCTTTCTTTCTCAATTATACTGATAAAGACAGTTATATCATGGCTAAGAATTCAGGGTCTGGGAGCCAGGATGCTGGGTTCTCATTTCATCTGCCTTGTTTACCTGCTAGGTGACCTTGAGTTAGTTATTTAATATCTCTGTACCTCAGTATCGCTATCTGTGAAAATGGGAGAATAAACTAGTAGTTGGCTTCTGGGACTGCTGTGAGACTTCAACAGTTAGTTCATACACTGCATGCACAATTGGCCCTCTGTATCTGCAGATTCAACCAACCTAGGATGGAAAATACCTATTATGCATTTAGATCTATGATGGTTGTGTCTATACTGAACATGTGAAGACATCTTTCCTTGTCATTTATCCCCCAAACCAGATAGTAGCACAATTATCTCCATAGCACCTACAGTGCATTGGTACCATAAGTGATCTTGTGATGAGTTAAAGTGTATGCAATGATGTACGTGGGTTATACACAAATATGGCACCACTTCATATAAAGGCATTTGAGCATTCCCAGAGTGCTCAATGAGTGGGTCTTGGTTCCACTCTTTCACAGAGACTGAGGGACAGATTGTACACATAAGTACCATACTAGCGTGAGGATTGCAAACATTCAGAGACTCTACCCACATGGGCCAGTCTTACTATTCCTAAGCCCAAATGAGGGCAGCTGGACCCCATCAGAGCCACAATTGCTTCCCATACTCCAGCTTTGCCCTTGCCTGTGCTCTCACCTTCATCCTCTTTTCCACCCTCCCAAGTGGCCACCTCAGCATTAACAGAGGATAGGCTTTCCCTCTTTTGAGTCTCCAAGCACACACATGCCATTCTTGGGGTCCACACTAGGCCTGGCCTTGCCCTGCAAGTGTCCTTCTGTTTTCATGAAGAGGAAGGGTTTACATTCCAAGATTTTTACTTTGGGATCCTTGAATTGAACTTCCCATTGTGTTAGCTCTCCCAGGAAGGCCAGTCAATACAGACAATCACACTCTGTTCCCCTTGCCTTTGTTTGGTTTTTAAGCTCACTGGTCAGTTTTCAGGAGTAGCTCACCTTTAAAAGCATATAGCAACATTTACTTGCTAGCAAATGTCTCCAGCAGTGAATAGTCAAGCAGCTTGACTATTTTTGGTTGCCTTCCCCAGGATACCTTAAAATGTATCCAATAAAGACAGCCATTCTAATGACAGCCAGGACTAAGGCCCCAAGGCCAGCTTACGGAATAGGGGGGCTTGGCTCACCACCTGGTCTTCCAGAAGAGGTGAATCTAAACTCCACTAAGGCAAGCACACGCGTTTCTTTGATCTTACTTCAATTTTCCTTCTCTTGCGGCCACACTTGGGCCCTGAATGGTTCCTGCAAAGAACCTGCTGGGATCCTGCTCCATCAGAGCTGGGAATCAGCTCCTGCAAGTATTGGGGCAAACTTGATGAATTCTGCCTGGCAGGGGGGACTGTAGACCAATTTTTTATTTGATACTGCTCAACAGAGGCTTTTTCGAATTAGAAGCAAAGAAAAGTAGAAAGTGGTGGTTGACTTAGAATGTGCCTTTCCAAGGTTGGGATAGTTTTTTCCTTCTCTGTCTCTTCTTAGCTGCTTGTCAGTTATTCTATCATCTCTTCCCTCCTTTTTATTTTCTTTACCGCCTCTGCTATCTTTTCTCTCTCAAAGCAGTAAAAGGTATTTTTTTCTATAGTGACAGAGTAATAGATTTTAGCTTTGCTGTATTTACCTCAAACAATTTTTTGGAAAAAGATGAGGTATAAAATTAATGGATGGATAGGTGGGCAGATGGGTGGGTAGGTGGAGTTGGGGGTATAAATTCCAGTGAGCCCCCAAACTTGAGTCTCCTTCCTCATGGTTGTCTAATTTCAAATTGGCTAACAATTGTAGAAAAGGAGAGATGAAGTTCTCTCCTTCAGATGCTTTTTTTAAAGACAAAGGATAAAAGAAACAAGAAGAGGCTTCAAGAGTATTCAGAGTCTTCCTAGAGAGAAAAGGAGCTGGTTTGTAGAAACTGGGAGAAAAACTGATGTCTTTAGGCAACTGCAATGATCACAAGGATTGCTGAGAAGATGGAAATCAGATGCCAACTGGCCCCTGGCCAGAATGCCTTCCTGTACCACCTCCTGAAGTCTGGTCCTGACTCAGAAGTCTCCCTGGGTCCTCAAAAATGACCCTACCCAATAGGAGACACCTATCTGTGACCTCAGTTCTATTCATCTTAGTGGCTTGCTGATCCCTTAAATGATCTTTCAGAGCAGGACAGCTATTGGAGGATTCCTAGGAAAGTCATCTTTAAAACTGCCCAGATTTCTGAAAGTTGTTTAGAGATTAATTTCTTTGCCTAAAGCAAACCTCAGGGAGCATCAGTTTCACCTGGAAGACTATTCAGACACAGGTGCCATGCACACTCCAGCCTGAGCAGGGTCTGAGAACTTGCAAGTTTCTAGATATTGCTGATGCTCCAAAGTCCTCCCATTGAGAATCCCTTGTCTAAAGTACCATCTGCCGTCTGTCTCCCTTTCAGAAGTGGCATGGTGAGGTGGGAAAATGATGTTATTTGGGGTTAGATTAGGTATTGTTGGGCAAGTTCCTTTACCTTTCAGGTTGCTGTTCTCTCACTTATAAAATGAGGTGACTGAATAGAATATGTTTGCTCTGAGTTTCAACTTAGACACAGTGTGGAACTGTGAGGTAGCTCCCATAGACTGTACAGTGCAGGCAAATGGCTGCATCCCCCTGACCCCATGCCATTTTACTCATCACAAAATGGATGCCACTCTTTGTATCTTTTCTGAAATCAGTCCACAAAGGACATAGACATAAAACCATGTAGAGTCCAAGAATATTTAAAAGGCAAGACATGAACAAGGTACCAACC
The DNA here is from genome assembly GCA_004024945.1 of Uropsilus gracilis. Classification (NCBI taxonomy): domain Eukaryota; kingdom Metazoa; phylum Chordata; class Mammalia; order Eulipotyphla; family Talpidae; genus Uropsilus; species Uropsilus gracilis. Next base: position 3,142 of record PVHY01018743.1, on the reverse strand, counting down.
TCAGTGTCTCCGCTTTCTCAGCTTTTCTGTGGAGGAAAACAGGGGTGATGTGACAGTATGAGAAAGTTTTCACTGTAGCTGGGCTTTCATTGAGGGTAATGAACTTGGGGGACCCAATGCTGTGAAGTAGGAAGCTGATTTTTTAAAAAATACTACTTCTTTGGTTTTCCGGGAACTAATATGATAAGGGTTGCCGGTTCGTTATCCTGAATTGCCACTGCCCAGGATTATACTGAGATACTTAACAACCACTAAGGCAGGATAGTGCCCTGCCAGAACTGGCTCTGGCCATAGTCCCGGAACCAGTCTATAGGTTCCTTCTGACTGGGTGGCTCCAGACTGCGATTCTGTGGCTATCTAGGGGTTTTGGCAGGGGGTGTATGGTATAACATCAGGCTTTTCAATCTGTGTAGGTTCTTTATTGGTACTCGCAGTTATACAGACATACCGGGCAGGGCGGGCAGGGCCAGGACCAGTGTCTGGGGGTGCTGGGAGGTAGGCAAACCTCCAGCCTTCCAGGTATCTTCATGATTTTCCCTGATTTTCTTTCTTTTTCTCTTTTCACTTTTTCTCTTTTCTCTCTTGTGTTTTCTTACTCTTCCTTCACATGCTCTCTGTGCGCCATCTCATACTCTCCCACCTGGGGTGACACCACTCTTTTAGCCTTGCTTCCCAAGCCCAGGTGAGCCTACTCACAAGTGTGCACACCCACTGGGCCCAGGCACATAGGCTATCATAGGGAGGGCATAATAGCATAGGTGCTGATCATAGAGGAAAATGGAGAAAAGCCTGACCAACTTTTACCCTACCTTACCCTACAGGGTGGCTAAAGTTTTTGCAGGTTACAGAGACCCAGGACTTGGCAGCAGTAGCGTCACTATCCCCTCTGGAGGCATTTGATTTTTTTTTTTTTTGAGACTAGGTCTCGCTATTTTTGCTCGTGGAACTGCAGGCTCTCGTTGCCCGGGGTACCACAGACTCAAGCAATCCCCAGCCTCAGCTTCCCAGGTGGCTGGGATTACAGGCTCACGCCACCATGCCCAGCTATTTTTTGGAACTAGGTCTTGCTGTGGGCCTCAGGAGGGACTCGAATCACGATCCCTAGCCCCGGCCGCTTCATAGGCTGAAGCTTACAGGCACAAGCTACCGTGCCTGGCCTCTGGGGCATTTGAAAAGTTTCACTAGCGAATACCTTCACAGTTGTGAACTGTTGAAGAACAACCTCGCCGAGCAGATATTGCTCTCCCCATTTTATAGACGAAGGTGCAAAGGTTCAAGGATTCAGGGACTTTCTTTGTAGGCCTCTGTTAGGAAGTGAAGTACTTGGCTGAGAGAGAAAGAATGTCAGAGCTGCTGGGAGGGGTAGGAGTGTCTGGCCACAGCTTTGGAGTGCAGGATTTCAGCTAGGAAATCTCCCCTGACAGTTTTCATCCTAGGAGCTTAGAGAAAAGCAGCCACTCATTGGAGAGCTTACAAGAGGAGATATACAGCAGTTCCTTCCTCCCCAGGGAGCCCTGAGTCTCACATTAAATATGAGGAAAACTCAGCAACCAGGCCCTGATGCTGAGGCCTCTCTCCATGAGGAATAGGATAGCATCCAGCTGCCCATTGCCCAACATGGCATGGAATATCCAGATACCACCAGGCAGTGGGCCATGGAACAGAGCATTTCAATGTGGCAGCAGCAAAGGCCTGGCAGAAATCAAACCATTGACTGATCCTGAGTATCTGTGAATTGCCTGGCACTCGGGGTCATAGTGGGTGGGAGAAGTCAGCTGGGCATCTTTCACTGGGTTCCTGTCCCACACAGAAGGGAGAAGGGGATACTGAGTATCCCATGGGGGCTTCAGCTACAGAATCTCTCTTTCACCTTACTTGGACATTTGGGTGCTGATTTCAAATGCAAAAGGGTATTTCAGTGATTTTTAAAAATTGGTTTAAAGCTGACATATCACCAGACTCATTCACTCATTCACTTATTGATGGGAAGGCTGAGGCACAGTGTTGGTGTGCCTGCGTCAATCATGAGGAGTGGTCTCCTGATGAGATTCAATCACCCTAACCTTTCACTTCCTTACTATGTGCCCAACACAGTGATCGGCAAAGGGCTGAGTAAAGAAGATAAAGGTAATGCTGTTCTTCACCACACAGGGGTACTTGGATGTGGAGAAAGGATTAAAATACTGAAGTTATCATCCCTGGCAGGATTGTGTTTGGCAGACAGTCCAGTGGCAGAAGCTCAGGGAGGGTGAAGTCAGGAGTTCTAGAACATTGGTGACTTGAGATGGGTCCATGGATGGGGGGGACTTAGAGGAGCAAAGAGGAGCAAGGGGAGACCTTGGGGAGGATTGATGTGAGAACAAGAGTGGAGGAAAAGGGGGGAGAGAAGACCCCCACTTGAAGAGACCTGGCATGTCAACCCTGCTGCTCTGCCAATCAGTTACTGTCTCAGACCCTTATGGCTCTTCAGTCAAAAGACAGGAAGTCAGACAAGAGCAGTGGCTCTCCAGCCCTGTTGTCCATTAGAGTGGTCCATTAGAATGGCCATTAGGGGGCTTTCTCATAAAACAGGGTCCTGCGTTCTGCTAGTTCTGAGGGAGGTGATCCCAGAATTGCACAATGGATAATAGATTTGCCATAAGATCTCCACTTCCAGGCAGATTTCCCTGAGTAATACAAACGCTACTTCAAAGGGATCCATGCATCCCCATGTTTGCTGTAGCACTGTTTACAGCAGTCCAGCTATGGGAACCACCAAAGTGCCCAACAACAAATAAGTGAATAAAGACAGTGTGGTATAGATAGACAATAAAATACTACTTGGAATAAAAAAAGATGAAATCTTGTTGTTTGCACCAACATGGATGGAACTGGAGGGATTAAGCTAAGTAAATCAGAAGGAGGAAGACAAATACTCAGTGACTTCCTCCATGGGGAATATAAAGAACCAAAACATAGGAATAAATAAAACTAAACCAAAACAAACTAGAAGTCTTATTGCAGAATTGAGGCCACCAGAAGAGGGTAGATGGGGACTGGAACAAGAAAGGGCTAGGCAGGCTGGGCACGGTGGCTCGTGCCTGTAAGCTTCAGCCTATGAAGTGGCTGGGGCTTAGGGGTCACGGTTTGAGTTCCGCCTGGG
>PVHY01018742.1:0-28696 GCA_004024945.1 Uropsilus gracilis | reverse complement strand
GCCTGTAATCCCAGCTACCTGGGAAGCTGAGGCTGGGGATTGCTTGAGTCTGTGGTACCCCGGGCAATGAGAGCCAGCAGTTCCACGGGCAAAAATAGCGAGACCTAGTCTCAAAAACAAAAAAAAAATTCATATAGCACTGGCCAGAACTTACCCCAAAAAAAGCTCCCAAATGTTAAAAATATCCATTAGCTCAAAGATAAAAGATATTTTAAAAATCAAAACTTCAAAAGATTGACTATTTCCCAGTATGGCTAGATATAAAAATATAAGTTCATTTTCTAATACTAAAGAACTGATGTCCACAAGCTATCCCTCTGATTTGGAGTTTATTTTTTAAAAGACAGATCAAATGTAAGGTGGTACTTTCCAAAAGGTGCCTCAAGTTTAAAGCAACTAAGTTTACTGATTTTCTAAAACTAGCAAATTTAGGTAACACCCTGCCAGAGATTAATAACACAATTTAACTAAACAGACCTCTACAATGGTGTGTAACTAAAATAATCCAAACTCCTAAATCTCTATTTAATCGATATGAGTTCAAAATTTTGCTACAAATCACCAACTTTTATGTGCAAATAGGCAAAATATTAAATGCATTTACATGTGACTAAGAAGGCAAAGCACTACCTGAAGGAAAAAATTAAATTAGCCCAAATCTATGAATACATTAAAATGTTCAGAACTTCTCAATACTATCTGTAATACCGTAATTCTAATTTTCAGATCATTTTAAGTAAAACTAAGGCAAAAAAGTTTTAACCAAAATTTTAAATCTTTTGAAAATTAATCTATGAAATGTCAAAGACTCATATGATAGAAAACCAATATAGTGTTACAAACTAAAACTGAAATAAATTTTAGGATAGTTTTGTATTTATACACATTTCAAACTTCCCTTTTGCCAATAAAAAAATTTAGTGCAGAAAAGTCAGATGGCCCCATTTGAGCTCTCATTTCTTAAAATCATCTTATCTAATTTCTTTAAAAATTTAAGGTAAAAATAAGTATAATGTGGGGGGGTTAAATCCCTGGGATTACAATAATGTGAAATTTATATATAAATATATAAATATATATATATATATAATAAGTATAATGGCAAGGAAAAGCCTTCCCTGATTTAGACGAGCTCTGAAAATCTCCAATCAAGTTATGGAGTTACTCAAAATGCCCAAAAGCAAAGACCTAATTTACGACCAAAACAATCTGTATCGTGAGTCAGATACACTTCTGTCTTAGGAACAAAAATTTAAATTCTTATTACACATCAATTTTTAAGCATATTCTATATGCTTAAAGCATATGCTTCTGGGATATTATATTGGATTTTCTAATCAAAGTGTAATGAATGAATTCAGCATATTCACAAGCTTCACACACACAAATACCATTCTAAAATCCAAGACAACTTTAACCAATTGCAAAAATCAATGTACTTTTAGGAAAAGCTAGGCCACTCATGAAGAAATAAATCTCCAGTTAGGTGTGGCAGCGCACGCCTGTAATCCCAGTTACCTGGGAGACTGAGACTGGGGATCACTTGAATCCGCGGGTTCCAGACAACCCTGGGCAACACAGCAAGACCTAGTCTCTTAAAAAAAAGAAATCTCGCAAGATTCAGAAGATAACTGCATTTGACCCTCCAAAAGCTTTAAGAAAAGACCACAGTATGCATGGCCATACAGGCCACACACTTGAGTCCATATATAACATTTAAAAGATTCTTTTTTTTATCTCAGTTCAGCTTCAAGCATTTACATATACATATTACCTATAACAAAGAGCAGAGAAAACAGTAAACTTAGTTGTGGCTGGCAAATAATTTAACGTTTTGAAAATGTCACATGAGAAAGTACATACATACAAACAAACGCACACATAGCTTCCACAGAAAGTTCTCTGGTAACATGACAAATTCCATAAACAAGTTGTTACAATTTCAGAGTTCCTACTTCAAATGCCTGCTCACATCAGTGATCTCCCCCCTTTGGGAAATGTTTAAAGTGATGACCCTCATACAACTTACAAAATACACTAGTTTACCAGGTAGTCACCTAATTCAATTAATTCAATGATATACTGTGTTCCCTCCCCCCTCAACAACAGAAAAACAAAACCACCGAATCACTTTAAATACACAAAATAATCAAATATTGGTCAATCATTTCTGAATGTTTCCAAAATTGCCAAAAATAACCATAAGCTTTTATTCAATACATTACTGTAAGTAGGCACCAAGATGTTTGTACCTTAATATTAAGTAAAACTACGTTTCTGAGACTTAAACAATAAGAAAATAAGATCTGATTTCCATACTCACCAATATACAATGAGCCCAGAAATTTGAAATTTCTTCAGAAAACATAATTTGCATATAATCAGTATAAATAACCAACTACTAACACTTAATCTTCCTAGATTAATTTTACTAATTACATGAAAGTTATTTGCAATTAGTAAAACATGCACTTCAGACAAAAGAAAATTTTGGGCACTTTACCTTCGCTACAAATATTTCAACTATTATCTCAAATGTTCTAGGTTTCAACTCTCAGAGTTGCATTTACTTGTAACAGTACTGCCTCTTTCTGTCCCTTGATACCGTTAATTATTTGCTTCAGGATCATTTCCCATTCCTTACCCCTACAACTTGTGGCTAACAGGTTTGCAGGTCCCTAGTAATTGCAGAAGTAGAATTTTAAGTTCTTTGACCCAGAAACTGTAATCAAAGAGCCAACCCACTTAGGAGTATGGCAAGGTACCCAGAATCCTTAACTGCCTCAAGTCCCAAACACGTGTTCTCTGTTAATTGAACCCAACCCACTCATTCTACACAAACGCTGAAAACAACTCTTTGCCGGCAAAAAGCACTAGCTTTTACCCCATACCCTTGAAAATGAAAAGGTCTCCTGTCAGTCCTGGATAGAAGCAGGCGCCGTCGACTATCAAGGGCTCACACAATCACCCCTTCTCAAGTACAGCGGCCAGCTGGCCAATAACCACGTGGAAAAAAAAAAGCCGCAAAGGAAAGCTCTTCCGGGGAAGAGGAGTCCCGACAGATCACGTGCCGCAGGACGGAACCCGCCTATTACTCCGCTGCACCCAGTCGCATTCAGTTACCGTGGAGACAACTGAACCTGCCACCAGGCCCTCCCAGGCCAGCCCCCTTCCCAGCAGCCGTCACGCCGCCTCCAGGCACTTCCCTGCAGCCTAGCCGCGGCGTCGTGCCCAAAAAGAAGAGACAGAGGAGACAGCGTTTGCTAGCGACTGTGCGGCAGAAGCCTAGCAAGCTTTACCCACACGCACGGACGGTACCCGGTGGGCTCGAGAGTTCTCTTGATCCACGTGTCTGATCCGACGACGCGAACCCTGCGAGAATGTTCTCCCCTTTGAAGGAGCTGTACTTTGGTTACTCATGTTGTTCTGCCGCCTGGTTAACAGCTCCGTTCAGGTTTCCCTCCCTGTTTGCACCCTCGCCACCTTACATACATCACCAGGAGAATGAGGGCTTCCAAAGGTAAAGAAAAATCTTCCAGCAACACACTATACTTTCCTCTCCCAAAACAATTTGCAATGACCCTTAACTTCTCCATACTCTTCACCATACACTCAACTTCGGCTAAGAGAAATTTAGTTATGTTCCAGACCCACCTACCACCGAGGGCGATGACCTACTTGGCAATTTTTAACAGAAGCGAGAAGCCTCACAGAGAACTATAAAAGGTTGCTCCGTAGATAGGGGGGGGAAAAAATAACACCTGCTCTTCCCACCTGTTTTCCCCGCCCTCATTTCTGCACTTAAGAACCACCAGTCTTTTGTTTACCAAGTTCCCACTCCTATACAGTTCACTTCCTCCCCGACTTCTTTATGAAATTCGCGGTCCTGCCTCAACCAACTTATCCGGGAATTACAAGCTAGAAGAGAACGTTTGTACAGGTGTCAAATCAAAGTGTTGCACACAGTTCATTAGAAAGGCGACGTCTGCACTGTTTTCCTCGGAGTTTTGGAACCCCGAGACCTGAACTCTAAAATACAAAGCACACAAGCACAGCTTTCGAGCTAAAACCCCGCGCCCAGCTGGAAGTCATCACGCGGATCGTTCCATGAGGTGCGGCACCCCACGCACACGAGGGCAAGGCAATGCTATAGGCACTTCTCACCCCGCCCGCCTCGTGGCCGCTCTTTCTAGCGTCGATGTTCCCAGTCAGTTAGCCGCGCGACGCGGAAGTGAGGCCGGGGACGCGCGCAAGGTGACATGCGCAAGCTCGCTCAGGAGACCACAGGCGCGCGCCAAAGGCCGCCCCGCGCAAGGCCCGGCCTGGCTGGGGCGTGCGAAGATCGCTCAGCGGAACGCTTTTCACGCCGTTCAAACACACAAGAGCTTCAAACTCTCGAAAAACTCCAATCGGGCCAGTACTAAAACGACGCCCCCCACCCATGCCCGAGAGTTACCGTGCGGGGCGTGGCCGGCCTCACCCGGAGTCCTTCACATCCCGCTGGGGGCGGGTTATTCTGTTCGGTTCGCACACCGTGTGTCCGCTCCAGCTGAAGAGTCTGCGCGCGCACCGGGCGTCCACGTCACCGCGCACGCGCTCCAACCCGTTCGGAGCCCGCCGCGCAAGCGCAGAAGGAGGCGCGAGCAGCACCTCCCTTGCCCCTCCCCCAACACCAGGAGGCCAAACGGCCCCGGAGCAGCGACAAGACCCTTGGGACCCGCCCCTGGAGCTGAAGCCGCCGCCTTTCCGGGTCCCTGCAACCAAGAGAAGCCTACTGAAGCTTCTAGAATCAAGAAAGACGAAGCAAAAGCGATGCACCCCAGTGCCCTCAGCCACACACACGAAGCCTTCGTGAAAACTGTGAAACCAACGCCGGCGGGCTTTCCCCAGTGTGCCTTCCACGGTTTCCCTTGTGCTCCTTGCCGGCCCCGCCTCTGCCGCGCCCAGCCCCACCCACACGGGGCTCCTCAGCCCCCAGGGCTTCACCAGCCCATCAAATGAATTCGACATCTTCCTCCCTAGTGTGCTGCGGACTTCGATAGCGCCAGAACGTCGGGAAACCTTGAAAGACCGTGAGACAGTGATCAAGTATGCAATGTATACAACCGAAGAAGACTAGAAAAGAGACTGAAAACCTCACTACCTAGTGGGAAGGGAAGAAGAGTTGCTGTTAATTGACTGATACAAAGATGAAAAAGGTGCTGATAAAACAGTAAAACGTGGAAGAGACTTTTGCACGATAGGGAGTATTATCTGAGCCTTAGAATGCTTCGTGCTAGTGTACTATATTTTTATTAGTTCAATATACTTAAGCTGTGAAGTGCAAAGGAAAAATCGTCTAATAACTGATAGGTAAGGTTGAACTAAGTCGTGGAACATATTTCTCCCAACCAAATATCAAAAATTACCTTTCTTCCCTGCCCCTTACCAGCCATTTTTTCTGTGCTACCAACACTCCAGTTTAAAGTGAGGGAAAAGGTGCAGAATAAAAATTAGTGAGAGAATAGAAATTGTGATCCATCTTTCCAAACTTTTCTTTCACTCTCAAAATTAGTAAAGAGAACCTACTACGTGCTAGCTGACTGTACAAAACACTGAAGAAGACATTAAAAGAAAGTCAACAAGAGGAGGCTTATCCAACAGAAGCTGATCTGAGCTAGGCTCCAGGCATATTAGGAAGGGACATCTTCTAATAATGCTCTTCCTGAGGAAATATTTGACAACATGGGGGAAAATGAGCTGGAAGTAGTATGACCGGAAACACATGCTAAAGCTTCCAGACTTCTTAAATTGCTATGAAACCCCCATTCAGGCACTGTCAACAAGAGCATCACTAATGCAACCAATGAGTAATACCCAAGACCCCAGGCAAAACTGAAAACGGTTTCTTTGACAGCTTCCTCCTCTTCCCTGACCCTGAGAACCTCTCCTGAAAAATGTTCAGAATCTCCCACTTCATCCAAGAAGCCCTCCTCTCAAAGGTCTAGGGATCCTTCATACAAAATTTCCATATTCTGAAGCAGAAATAAAATTTGTGTTGACTTAGCTTATTAAAGCATCTGATCCTAAGAACAAACTGATGACTGGTTAACCATCACACACAGTGGCAGTTGAATCCCAAATGAGACAAGTTAAACAAATATCTAACTGGAAATTCTGTGAGGACTTTGCAAAAGAGAGCGAATGGAGATTTTCTTCTGCTACTTATTCCTTCCACCAGACAAACATTATAAAATACCAAATACTTAAAAAAAATTCACCAAACTTTCTAGATTCAACACTAGATATCTTTGGTAGGAAAAGCACACTATTATTGTTTTTCCAAAGGTCTGCCTAACCTATAAAAATCTAGAGATACAGCCTATGAAGCGGCCGGGGCTAGGGATCGCGGTTCGGGTCCCGCCTGGGGCCCGTAGTGAGACCTAGTTCCAAAAAAAAAAAAAAAGAAAAAATAGCTGGGTGTGGTGGCGCGCGCCTGTAATCCCAGCAACCTGGGAAGCTGAGGCTGGGGATTGCTTGAGTCTGTGGTACCCCAGGCAACATGAGCCTGCGGTTCCACGGGCAAAAGCAGCGAGACTTAGTCTCAAAAAAAAAAAAAAAAAAAACCTAGAGATGTACTATCAAGTATATAAGGATATGTAAACATTGTTTTCACATAAATATTCTAAAAATAATGCCACATCATCTCAATGGCCCAATTTTGGGTTTATATCATACTAGTAGAATTAACTACTTTTTTCATTTTCAATTAATCTCTTATTGGTTACATTGCTTTTAATGCAAATTTACAAACTGGAGTCCTTGATTGTAATCACTGGTCATATAAGAACTTCTTACTTTAAAAGATATGCTAAAGTAGGCCAAGTTTTCAAAATGCCAAGCAAACTAACTGCTAGAATTGATGTTCCTGAATTCTACCTTATTATTGAATTCTCCCATTTCAGTTAATCTAGCTCATCGGTCCAGTTTTCAAACAATCTTTCCTATTGATTTTCTGTGCTTCAACTTTCAAATGAAGTTTACTAAATGTTAGGGAGTGGGGACTGGAAAGTATAGTTTTGTTCCAAGATTGTTCTGTAAACACAAAGGTCCTATTCCATTTACATGCATGTTTTTCCTATATAACAAATATGAGTGCTTTGATAGGTTGAGGATAAGGAAAAGACTAGCCCCTTATGCACTGTTCATATGTTTATATTAGATCTCCCAAAAGTTGACACAAAGAATCTACCCACAAAACAAACTATATTCCTTATTCCATTTATTCAGACTCTTCTTTCCAGTTCCAAATTCTACTGGGCATGTTTATTCAAATAATACAGAAAATGACCTCACTCTTCAAGTGAGACCATCACCATGACCCCAAAAACCCTGGGTTGTGATCTTGTTTATAGTATCTTCATTCAACACAATAAAGAACATTCTTAGAATAAGAGCTACACCTAGACTAAGTTACAAAATGGGCTTTTTATCCCCAAAAAAGTCTTGTACTAACCATAAAAACTTGTGTTCTATGCAAAGAGAGCTAAAAGAAGGAATCATACAGACTTAAATGCAAGTCCATCCTTGCCTACCTTCTAGTAATACAACTGAAACCAACTCAAGCTGAGGGACAAAGTATGACTGGGTTCCATACCTGAAACCTGAACCAAGATTCTTGCCACTTGTTAAGGAGTTAATAATTTCCCCAAAGAAGAGTTTTAAATGTTTCTTAATCAGCACAGTGATGTGATTAAAAGCATGTTTTAGAAAATGTTAAAGGGTAGCAAAGAAAATAGACATGATGGAATGTTATCAAAGTTCATTAAGAATTAGCATTGTGCTGGCATGGTGGTGCATGCCTATAAGCGGCAACCTAGGAAGCAACAGCGGGCACCAGGGATTGTGGTTCGAGTCCAGCTCGGGGCAACGTAGCAAGACCTAGTTCCAAAAAAATAGCTGGGTGTGGTGCTGCGCGCCTGTAATCCCCAGCTACCTGGGAAGCTGAGGCTGGGGATTACTTGAGTCCATTGTACCCCAGGGCAACATGAGCCTACAGTTCCATGGGCAAAAATAGCGAGACCTAGTCTCAAAAAAAAAAAAGAAAAAGAAAAAAAATTATCATTGTGCTGCATGCTTAGAATCCTGGGCCGTCAGAGATCCTTTACCAGTGGGGAGCAAAAGCAGCTAGCCGTGCAGCCATCTGGCAGCCCAGAAGGGCCTAGGAATGGTTCAACCAAGTCCCTACCCCAAGGGGACTTGAGAGGACACATGCCAGGCCATCCAGGTCCCGCCCCCACACAGGGAGGTACTGATGCAAGGGCAGGGGGGAGGGAGATGCCCCTTCCATTTCATTCACCCCAGCTAATCTTCAGGAGGAAGATTACAAACCCCATCATAGAACGGGTGAGGGACCAGGTAAAAACCCAGCCCATAAGCCTGAGCTATACACAGGAGATGGACTATTGAAAGAACCAATGTTTTCGAGACTGGAAAAATAACTATGGAAACATGATATCACCAAGCACACTTATGCACTCACCAGTTCTGGAAGAGAAGCCTTCTAGGAGAGCAAGGCACCCCTCCCCTCCCCAAGGGAAAGAAGAATGAGGCCAAAGAATGAGGGCATCGGCCCCACAGCAAAGCTGCAAACTGAGGCAGAGAACATCTACAACAGCAATTCACAGATGCCTACATCTACAAAGAAACTTCTTCACCGACACTGGCTGGGGGTGAGAACCCCTAAACATGATGCCAGAACCATAAGGTAAAGCAGCAAAACAACAGAGAAGAGGTTGGAGAAGACAGCCTGCAATGTGAAAACCTGGACAGATCACAAGTAAATATAGACTGACTACCCAACTCAAGGTTAACACTGAAAACCTACCAGTACAATTCTCCTGGTCCCAAGAACACTGTCCCTCACACAATAAAAAATACTACCACAGGAAAGAAAGAGACTAATGTACTTAACACAGACTAGCAAACAACAAAGAGAGGAGCTGGAGTGAATGGAGGGGGTGCCAGAGGGAGGGGGAGGTATCCAAAAAACCATTTACTGAGGTTGTATTTAAAGAATACTAAATAAAATAAAATTATCATTGTGATGTCTCTCATCTCAAACATACACAATCATGTTCCTTACCCTTTACTTAAGATCTTCCCAAATGTCCCAAATCTAAAAAAGTTTCTTCAAGAAACTTTCCTTAATCCCCAAAATTAGCTAATGTCTTTCTGCTGTTTCCATAGTACTGTACATTTCTTCATAACACTACTACAGCTTATTTTTTAATGATTTATCTATATATAATTATTTAACATCTTTGTAATTATAATTCTTATTTTTTAAACTCTTGCCCACTAGACTATTAGCTCCACTCTATTCCAATGCCTAACACAATGCCCAATACAGAGCAGACACACAATATTTGTTGAATAAACAAATACATAACCATAGGTCCCAGTTTTCTAGGCAAGTTCCAATATGAAATACTCATTTAACGTCTAACAATTTAGGGTTGCAGGGTTAAAATATATTTGACTACATTTAATTATAAGTATTCTGCTTTAGTTAACATTTTCCAAAGGAATACAGTTCTAGTTAGAAACTGACAATTTCTAAGAAAGTCTAATAACTTATTGACTACTTTTTTTTTGGAGACTAGGTCTCATTATTTTGCCCGAGTACAGAAGACTCAAGTTGCCTAGGGTGCCGTGGACTCAAACAATCCCCAGCCTCAGCCTCCCAGGTAGCTGGGATTTTAGGCACCCGCCACGGTGCCTGGATGCTTTTTCGAGAGACCAGTTCTCCTTATGTTGCCCGGGGTAGTCTCGAACCCACAACTCAAGCAACCCCAAGTCTCTTGCCTCCCAACGCTTGGACAACAGGCATGCGCTATCACATCCGGCTATTGACTACTTTTTACATGAATAACTTTTGATTAAATATTATCTAGAATACCTAGAAAATCAACGAAAGTAAACATTATTAGTCTTGTAACAAGTATTCTGATTCTACAATTTTAGCAACTGGTAACAGAAGCAACAAACTGCAACAAAGACTACCATCTGCATATGCTCATTTACAAGAAAAAAAAATCAGCAAATATCTTTTTTTTCTTTTTTTTTGAGATTAGGTCTCGCTATTTTTGCCCATGGAACTGCAGGCTCACGCCTGGGGTACCACAGACTCAAGCAATCCCCAACTTCAGCTTCCCAGGTAGCTGGGATTACAGGTGCACACCACCACTCCGGGCTATATTTTTTTGAAACTAGGTATCGCTATGTGCCCCTGGTGGGACTCAAACCTCAATCGCTGGCCTCAGCAGCGGCTTCCTAGGCTGCTGCTTACAGGTATGCACCACCATGCCTGGCAAATCAGTAAATATCTTCAAGATAAAAGGACATATGATGTTCAAAAACTACTTCAGAAGGATTACAAAATAAAAAGCAAGAGGTATAAAAGAATCCTAAGCAATGAAAGTTTTCAATATACTATTAAAACCTTAGGAGAAAGTCTTAGAAAACAGAAAAGGAAGAACAGAACCCAGCATACACAGATTTCACACACACACGACAACATATAAAAACAAGAATCAATGATGCTGGCCAAAGAAGAGGTCTGGGAGATAGCAAGTAAACTGCAAGCCTGGAATCAGGCTAAAATGAAGAAGTCCAGGATAGAGAAATACACTGAAAATGGTCTGGAAATGCGCATGAAAGAATCCATGCTTGCTTCACATGTACAGAGTACTACTGCCACACGATGTGTACTACGGTGACCAACAATGTGGTTACTAAACTACTGGGATATCACAAACCAGTAAAATTTCCCTAAAAAAGATTTAGATGATCATTATAAAGTGACCAACTTTCTATCTTAAAAAGCATATATCACTTTCTAGTACCATTTTTTCTTAATACTTAAGACTAAAAATAGAGAGACCATATAATGCTTAAGTCTTTTATTTGAATACATTCATGTGGAAAAACTTACTTTGTCCATATTTCAAGATTTATCACTGGAAACTTGATAGCAGGAGCAGCTCTTCTCCCAAGATTGCCTGTCTGTATATGCAGCTGCCTCTCTTTTTTCTTTCTCTTTTCCTAATAAACCTGTCCTTTTAAAACATGGGGGGGGGGGGAGAGAAAGAAAGACTTTGCAGAAGGTTTTTAGAAATGACTGGCAGCCAGTAAAGCAGACTTTTTAGATAGGCAAGATTTGATCTTTTAGTGGAAAAAAAGTAACATACAACTGGGATAGGGTATAAGCCATCTTGCCAAAAAGTCAAGAGTCATCCTCCCCTCTTCAGTTACAATGCAAGAGAAGAGAAACTTAGTCAGGAGACACCACAACCCAGACTAAAGGACTGTCGCATAATCAGTAACAATTAGTATGGGGAAGGTGGTGTATACTGAAAACAGGATGATACCTAGAACTTTAGAATCACATGAGAATAATATCATGAAACCAAAAACCAAGATCAGACTGAGTGAACCACCTATCCCCATCACTGTATACTTAAAAACTATGGGATACATGAAGATGATCTCATGGTGGCAATGGAAGAAGCAGGTCAAACTACAGGTCAAACTAGCTCAAACTTAGTTTAAGCTAGGCTCCAGAGAGAAATGGGAAGAAAATTCTTTTATCTAAAAAGTAAATCTAATGCAATTTTAAATTTCACTTAAAAATCAACACTGTAAATGTATTTTATAACCTTTACTAAAAATGTGTGTTTTTTGTTTTTCTGAGACTAGGTCTCGCTTTGTTACCCAGGGAATTGGAGGCTCACGTTGCCCAGGGTACCATGAACTCAAGCGATCCCCAGCCTCAGTCTCCCAAGTGGCTAGGATTACAGGCATGCAGAATCATGCCCAGCTATTTTTTTGAGACTAGATCGCTCTGTGTTGCCCTGGGCGGGTCTCAAACCCCCAGGTGGGTCTCAAACCCGCAGCTCAAGCGATTCCTAGCCTTGGCCTTGCTTCTGTAGGCTGCAGTTAATGGCACACACCACCATGCCCGGCTACTAAAAATGTTAACTGTGATCTAACCACCTGAGGGCAGGAAACACCTGTTAGAGGAAAAAGCTGTATTGAAACAGAGACTATAACGACTGTTCAAGAAATCTGAGTGTAGCACATTATCCAAATGAGCTGTGTAAAGGTTATAAATTGTAGAGCATATATAGGGTCAATATCTTTCTTCCCAGGATTAGTTCCACCTAATACCCACCGGGTTACCTAAGTACAAGTAGAAGAAAAAAGGATATAATCAGTTAAATAAATAAATTACAGACAAATGTTTATGAAACACCAACCAGGGACAAAAGAATGAGTAAAATGAAATCCCCTCATAAAGTTCAAGTTCTAGACAAAGAGATAGGATGACAATTCAAAACTGTAGCTGGAAGTTTACAAAAAGCCTTCTGGGAACACAAACAGCCCAGGGAATCTAGAAGAGTTACAAAGACGAGGGGGACTTAGTAGCTGCCTCTTTAAAGAAATATAAAATTAATGAGAGGAAAAAAGGACATTGCAGGTTGTGTATATACTATACAAAGAATTACAAGAAATAACCAAAATTTAGAGGTATCTGGGTACTCTATAGGAATAAAACACTAAAATGAAAATCAATATAGCAGGTAAGATTAATAGCATGCAGAATTTACTCAATGAAACAGACCAGACACTTGGGGATATTATCCAATCTATAACTCTATAATCTCTCTCTGTCCTCTCCTCTCCCTCTTCTCTCTCCTCTTTCTGCTCTCTCTCCTCTCCCTCCCTCCCTTCCTCCCTCCCTCTCTCTTTCTCTCCACCCCCCCCAAAAGCACAGTGGAGCAAAGAACTGTTATCAAGGTATCAAATAAGGTTTAGTGTTAAATAAAAGATATCTAGACATTGACAAAACAATGGAGGAAAGGGTAGTCTATGCAGAAAGGACATCTTGTACAAAAGCACAAAATACAAAAGTATTCATTAATTACTTTAGTCAAACATTTACCACATTTACCACATGTAGCTTCTGAAATACAAAGACATGACTCCAACCTGATCTTGCAATCATTATCAGACAACCAATCATCATATAACCAGTAATCAATGATGACAGTAAAAAACAAGAATGTCATTATTCCGGTTCTCTCCATGGAACAACAGAAGCACAGAGGATAGCTAAATCAGACTGTAGAGGTTAGAGAACAATTTCCAGAAAAAAATTAAGAATGAGTATAAATTAACACAGCATCAATGAGCAGGGGTGGGGTGGATACAGAAGAAAAGCATTTCAGACAGAAAACAGCATGTGCAAAGTCAGAGGAACAAAACAGCATGTGAAGACAAAAGAACAAGAGGAACACGTTCAGAGAGCACAGTACTATATAACCCAACTACAATTTTAAGTGCCCCTGGCTCATGGAGGAGTATAACTACATGACAAGAAAAGACAAAGTGTTGCATTTAGTACCTACAAGAATTCATCTTGTAGAAAGAAAAGTCATTCAAAAGATTGTAAGAAAATATATAACATACTTAAACTCACATGCTTCAAGAAAATGATTTATGGTCACTGGTTAAGATGGTGTGGATGACAAGACCAGAAGCCAATCACATATCTACATCTCCATCCATATAATTACTCACATCAGAAACCCAAATCAGTCTTGACATCTTCCTCTTCTTCGTCTTCCTCAAACATCTACACATTCAGTAAATTTGCCTTTTGAATATACATCCCAAACCTTCCAGACCATGACATGCTCTCAGAATACCACACACCTGTACTTACTACAACTTATCAAAAGTCTATTTTTACATATGTAGAATGTACTAGCCCTAAACACCAACAGTTCTTCCTAGTCTACCAGTCTACCACAACAGACAGACATCAATATTAAATTCTTTTTTACACTTAATTTAGTTTTTATTCAGGTAGCACTGGTTTATAGATTACTAACTCCCACTTTATTTCTTTACTAATCCATTTTCCACACAGCATCAAGTGACTATAAACATGTATCAGTTCATGTATCTCTGCCATTTATAACCTTCTATTAGTTTACTTTTTTTAGAATAAAACCCAAACTTCTTCCTACTAACTACAGATTCCTATTCTAATATCACATCCCCTTAATTCACTATACTCTGAACATAAAGAGCTTCCACTTTTCCAATGTTCTGAACCTTGATATATATCTCAGGGCCTTTGCCCCACTTTTTCTCTTCCTGGAATGCTCCCATTCCCCACAAATCTTTAACTAGTTAACATCTATTCATCCTTCTGTTCTGTGTAAATGCAACTTACTCAGCAATGCTATCCCTACTCCCACCTTAATTCTCTTTCATAGCACCCTGTCCTGTTACTTCATAACACTCACCTGCATGTATAACCATTGACTTATGATCATTGAATATCTGTCTTCTCCACAAATAATAAAAATTAACATTTACTGAGCATTTTACACTTACCTTGTTTAATCCTAATAACCAATGAAGGAGACAGTGCTATTATTCTCATTTCACATATGGAACGGAGGTACTGAGCAGTTAAGTAATTTGCTCCAGTTCATAAAGTCAAAATTTGCATTTTTAATCAACATGCCATGCAGCAAGCATAGAGAGAACACAGTAACTTCATCTGTTTATAACATCACTAAATACCTAAGTCTGGTATTGATATAAAACAGGAATCCATATATTTGCAAAATAAATCAATTATTAAATAACTGAGGCAAAGGATTAGATTTAGAGGCATAGGAGTGAGGGATAAGAATAAAATGAGTTAAAGGCAATGAATATGGCTTCAATTTTTAACTTGCTAAATAAGGCAGCTCAAAAACATCCTAGGTGACAGCTTTTTAATTAGAAGCACAGGGTCTAAAGAGTCCACCAAGGGTTTTAAGAGGTCTAAGAAAACCCTAAAACAGTATACAAAATTTGGTGTATCTGTATCTTTCTGGGGATACAAACACACTTTTAATCTTCTTTTTTTTGGAGACTAGGTCTCACTATGTTGCCTGGAGTAGTCCCAGTCCCATGGACTCAAGTAATCCCCAGCCTCAGCCTCCCAGGCAGCTGGGATTACAGGTGCCTGCCACTACGCCTGGCTACTTTTTAGAGACCAGGTCTCACTATGTTGCCCGGGACAGTCTCGAACCTGTGAACTCAAGTGATACCTGTCCTCTTGCCTCCCAGCACTTGGATTACAGGAGTGCACTACCACTCCCAGATAATCATATTCTTAAAAGAGTATATATAATAATCCTCCAAGTGTTTAGGAACCACAGATCTAAGTGGAAGTATAATAGGAATCTGAAGACAAAAGTACAAACTTTAATTAAATATAAAACTTTGGGAAGTAACTGAAGCCAGGGAAAATGTGCCTAAAACGTATAGAGACTTAATGATCTCAGAGGGTTATGGTCAATATTCTGGCAAAAAGGACATTTCAAAGACAAGTGAAGAAAGAAAAATCAAGAAAGGAGGACAAGAAGATACAGTTACAGAGGTTAAGGAAAAAAAGGTGAGAGTGACATCACGAAAGAGAAACAAATGTCTTAAAGAGTAATGACTGATCTGTTAGTAGGGCCTAGTAACACAAGAGCCGAGAACTGAAGAACAGAAAATGTTCCAGTAACTACACATTAGTTTCATAAACTGGAAACACAAAACGAGAGTGTTATAACAGAATACGCAGATACATATGGTCAAAAACTAAATGAATAAGATCTAATGCTAAGGAAAATACATTGAAAAGACAGATTGGAAAATCATCAATATATGTGGATAAATCAAATGAATGTAACTGCTGAAAGGCATATATAAAGGGTTCTAACATAAAATTCATGAATGTTCTTGGGAGATGGTGTCCTTAGAAACTCCTAAATTATAAGCAAACATTTGAGTAATATACATTATATAATTTTCTCAAGAGAGCCCACTAGTCTAATCAGCTATCAACAGGATATATGATATGGCAAGACCCCTTCTCCCCCGCCTCACCAAAAGAAAAAGGAAAAAAAAAAAAAAGGTTAAGAACCACAGGAGCTAAGTGAGAAAAGAATGTCTTGCTAGAAAGTAAATCTGGAGAAAAGCATCATAAAAAGGAAACCTGAAGTTTATGATCAGATGGGATTAACAATTCTGAACAGTTATTATATATATAAAAGAGAGGCAATATGCACAGAACTCACAAATTAAAATAATAAAATTTGGTAACACATACGCACACATTCCTCAAACTTTTATGTGATTCATAGTGAAAAATATATTATAATGAATGTAACTGCACAGTATTCTGAAGTAGTTTTCCAGTAGCCTGGAATGACAAAGATTCTTTAAATGTTCAACTCTAAAAACAGGGGGAGGAGACTGCAGTTTATCAAGAGTACATTTTTAAGGTCTTGGGCTTTTGTTTCTGCTTTTTAGTTGTTTTGCAGTATCTCTGATATTTAGATATTTCTCTTTAATTTTTTTTAGTAATTATAAATACAATTAGTTTCTTTCAAAGACTAAAACTAAAATATCCCTGTTTTCATATCTTACTACCTTTATCTACCCGGAATCTATTGACCATATTTCACTACTGGAAGGAGGGGGAAAGAAATGGAAGGTTAAACAGATTAGACTTAGCAAGAACAGAAGAAACACCAAGGCCCCAACAACTAATAGTTCTTCTAAGTGTATCCTCTGATTTCTGAAATGCAAATGCTAAAAAAATGTACAATGTGGAGGATTAAAGAGACAGAATGACAAAAGCATATAGACCAAAACAATTCCACTAAGTGGTAAAGAACAAAGATTCTGAAGTCACAATGAATTACAATTCTACTATTTTCTGATAGTGTGACTAGGGCAAATTTCTTTGTGCCTTAGTTTCCTCATCTATAAAATGGAAGTAATGTACTTCAAAGAGTTCTTAATAGCATTAATGAGATACAAATAAATGCAGAGCACAGAAAATGTCACATTTATTACAGAGAAAAGTACATATATAGCAACTCAATAACTGTTAACCATATTTCTTTTTTTTTTTTTTTTTAACACGAGGTTAGGTCTTGCTATGTGGCCCAGGGTTGTACTGAAGCCACGAACTCAAGTGATTCCTAGCCTCAGCCTACCAGTAGCTGGGATTACAGGTGCACACCACCACGTCCCCATTATTTAATTCTCAACAAATTACAGGTAACTTCAAAAGTAAAACATTTTTATTATATTATTTTAAAGCAACACATAAAATAAATTTCTCAAAGAAGCAGATTTTGCATTTTCTTAGAAAACTTTACAGCATATACAGAAGTTAATCTACAGAACAAGAATTGTCTTTTGCTTATATCACAAGATATATATTATTTTTCTACAATAATCAAGCCAGCCAGTACTTAAAATAATTGTCTCTGAGCTCTAAATTTAACTGTTTTGTAGTCATTCTGAACATCAAAATTACTTTCCCCATTCTCCTATAGTCTCACTTAATTTAAAATGTCTTTTAAGGTTCTAATAGTCAAACAAATTAACCCCGGAAACCTGATTGTTGAATAGAGGCAACCAGAGAAAGAGAGAAGAAGGGGGGAAGATGGATGACAACAAAGAAGGGAACACATTCAAAGGCCTATTGTGGTGCACTATGCGTTCTTTGGTGGTGGTTGCACTACGGCAACATTGTCAGAAAAAGGGAGAGAAGAGACCCTACATTTCTATTATGGAAACAACAATGTAAATGAGTATAAACTCAATAAAAAATATTTTAAATGTCTTTTTCAGCTGGGCATGGTGGCACATGCCTGTAAGTGGCAGCCTAGGAAGCCAGGGCCAGGGATCATGGTTCGAGTCCCACCGGGGGCATGTAGCAAGACCTAGTCCCAAAAAAATAGCAGGGCATGGTGGTGCATGCCTGTAATCCCAGCTACCTGGGAAGCTGAGGCTGGGGATTGCTTGAGTCTGTGGTACCCCGGGCAACATGAACCTGCGATTCCAGACAAAAACAGCGAGACCTAGTCTTAAAAAAAAATAAATAAATAAATAATCAAGAATTTATTTAGAAGAAATCATATTAGCAGAAACAAGTCAAAAAGATATTGTAATATTTGTCATAGTGATCTTGTTGTATCCTAATTTACATACTGATACCCTGTTGTATCCTTTCCTTTTCTATGTACGTTTTAAGCCTGAAATAAACTGTATAGTTTAAAATAACTTTTAAAAAAAGAAAAAAAACCTCAATATTGAAAAAAAGAGAAAGAAAAAGACAGAAACCAAATGGTTTTACTATTATATGAGACATGGGAAATATAAACAAAAAGCCATGAAGAAAAGTCAAAACAAGCCAACAACCAAATTAAAGTACACAACTGGGAATTCGGGGGAGGGGTGAACCCCAGAGATCACAATGATGTGAAATTTATATATAAATTATTTAATATTTTTAAAAAAGAATTTATTTAAATCAACATAAAATGTGAAAATATTTTACCATTTATGGTAATTCCATTACCAAAATATGCAACACAATAATTAAAAATCACATTTAAATGTCTCAGTTCATAAGAATAAACTCACATCTGTATTGATTCTTGTCTTTTTAAGATATTGTTGATTTATTCAACTTAGTTCATCTCTAACAACCAAATCAGAATAACCTCTGCCAAAAGTTTTTTTTTTTTTTTTTAAATTAACAACAGAGCTGGGCACGGTGGCACGTGCCTGTAAACTTTAGCCTATGAAGCAAGCTGCTGGGGCTAGGGATCGCAGTTTGAGTCCTGCTCGGGGCAACATAGTGAGACCCAGACCCAGAAAATAGCTGGGCATGGTGGTGCACGCCTGTAATTCCAGCTACCTGGAAAGCTGAGGCTGGGGATTGCTTGAGTCTGTGGTACCCCAGGCAACGTGAGCCTGTGGTTCCATGGGCAAAAATAGCGAGACTAGTCTCAAAAAATTAATTAATTAAATAGAAATTAACAACAGTGCTCACTTCAGCAGCACATATAACTAAAATTGGAACAATACAGAGAAGATTAGTACGGCCCTGTACAAGGATGACACACAAATGCGTGAAGCATTTCATATTTTTACCACAGCACTGTTTACAATTGCCAGGATATGGAAACAACCCAAAAGCGCCCAAACTGATGAATGGTTGAAAAAGATGTACATTTACAAAATGGAAAATTATTCACCAATCAAAGAAGACAACCTTATGTCTTTCACAACATGGTTAGAGCTAGAAGGAATCATGTTAGCGGAAATAAGCCAGAAAGAAAGAGAGAAATAGGGGATGGTCTCACTTATACAAGGGATTTAGGGAAAACAAACAAAGAAACAGACAAGAAAAATTTTAAACTGTCAACAGAACAAGAAAATTTTTAATTTAAATTTAAACAACAGAATAAGCATAGAGCAAGAGAAGGGGAGGAGAGTAAAACCAGGGGAGGGGATGGGGAGGGCACAAGAGACTAAGATGTTTCACCCGTGATAAGGTGGTGGGAAAACCCCAGGTAGACAACAATGTGAAAAATATGTGTGTGCATGCAAGCATATATATATGTGTGTGCATGCAAACAAATTAAAAATAAAAATGAAATAAAATAAATGAAATAAAAAACTAACAATAAATGAATAATTCCAATCATGCGCAAAATAAGAAGGAAACAAAGGATTATGTGGTTTTCACTAAATCCTAATCAAAGATTTTATGCACATCCAAGGCATACTTCTCTGACTAACCTTTGGGTATAAACTCCACCTACTTACAATCTCATTAGCTCCATCAAAGCTTCCTATAACTTCATAAATCTGTTGAGATTTGTGGAAACAGAAAGTTACAAAAACAAAACTTTCTGTTACTTCTTATCCTGTTAAAAATCAGTAACGGTTAAATTTTCAAATTAAAAACAGCACATGCCAGTTTTTAAAATTATTTCAGAATTCTAAACCTAGAAATCTAAAACTGATCTATTTACTAGATCAAGTCATAATAACCACAGTTTTCTTATAGAGAAAGTTCATATTTATATGTACTTTTGCAAATAAAAGAACTCAGAGTCTACAAAGTACTTCAGGCAATACACAAAAAATGCACAATTAAGCACATCTTTCCTTAAATAAGTAAAAAACCAAAACCATATAAACTCTCAATCTGTCTTTCCGTTCTTTTACCTTTTTTCTTACCCTCTTAAAAAATACCAATTCTAACATAAACCAGTCCAAATAGTATGATATAAGGGGTGTCAAAATATCATCCAGATTGAGCTCCCTCTCAGACCTGCTTCCATCAAACATTAATCTTCCCTTGAGATGACAATCTTTTAGATTAAAGAAGGAAAACGATTACAGACCTTATAAGACAACTACAGCCTTTCACCTGCTTTTGCACAGTCCAAGATAAGAATGATTTTTACATTTTTTCAGTTATTGAGAAAAAAATCGTAGCGTAAAAGTTATATACAACTTAAAAAGTGTCCAAAAATAAAGCTTTATTAAAACACTGCTTTACATGCCAGGCATGGTGGTACACGCCTGTAATCCCAGCTACCTGGGAGGCTGAGGCTAGGAATCACTTGAGTCCACGGGTTCGAGACAACCCTGGGCAACATAGCAAGACCTAGTCACGAAAAAAAAAAAAAAAGGCCACACTTATTTATTTACACTTTGTCTATGGCTGCTTGCTTATATAGTAGCCAATATCAGTATTTACAAAAGACCATTCATCTAATGATTTTACATTGCTGCCCAGAGCAGTACAAATTACAGCAATGGAGTTACAGAATTTGATAGCTTTCCAAATACTACACTTGTTACAATACATTTAAAATTTTTTAATTTAAATAATTTCTTAATATGTATGACATTTAAAATTTTATTACCAGTTCATACCCATCATATCAAATTTAGCAAAGAAAAATAGGTATTAAATATCACACTTTCAACATGTCAGAATATAGGTAATCTTGCTATCAAATTGTATGGCAGCACACTGTTTTCTATGCAGTGATACTACCACTGTGGAAATAATACAATACATATCAACATTACTAGACTATTAGTAGCAGACAATATTTCCAACTCACAAGAAAAGTCAAAAAAATTAGAAAATGTAAATAGCATACCCTATCATGGGTTAACTTCTTCACAAAAATCAGATGAAGATGCAATCAAAATAAGTTCCTGAGTGGATATTTTGTTAACCAAATAAGGAAAGATTAACTAAATGATGTTTGGTTGTAGCATTCAAAAAAAAGGTGTCAAGAGTGTAAGTCCTTTAGCCAGAATAGTAGTTAAAATAGTTAGAGATGTGGGGGAGATGGGGTTAAAAACACTGCACTACCACTTAAAAACTGCTCTATCAATTGAAAAGAAATTAGCATCAAGGGAAATGACCTGAGAGTTTGTCTTATCTCTTGATGAGTTGACAGATATTACCAATACTTCTCAGTTCATGTTTATTAGAAGGAGTAATTCGTTTGAAATGACCACATAATTACAGACAAAAATATTTTCAAAGAAATTGGAAAAATGCTAATTCAGTGCAACCTGAAGTAGAATCTGTTAAGATGTGTTACAGGATAGTAAAAATATATGTGTTGACAGAAAAATGCCTAATGGATGAATTTTCATAACCTGTGAAAATTTAGGGTGCTTTGAGTCTTATTCACTGCTTCATTCATCAGCAAATACCTTTCAGAAAATATCTGAATTTTTCATGTGATTTTCAACCAGTAGTATCAATGGTTATGCCTCATGAACTTAACCATTCTTGATTATCAAGTCTATAGGAAAAGCTAACATCCATCCACTCAGCAATCAGTAATTGAAGGTGGCTCTAAAACAGTGCCATGATTGGGGACAGGTCACTGTGTGTAGGTTCTCCCCCAAGTGTTCACGATTGCAAGATACTACTCAAGCTAAGGATGCAGCAACAAAATGATTTATTAACAAATGGGAGATTATTAGGACAAAGGAAAAGAGTTTCTAAGGCCACAAATGGCTTACTCTCCTACCCCAGACAGTGTTCAGTAATCGAAAACAAAGGCTGCTTGTGCAAAATGGTGTTTTCCCATCCTTGAGAGCCTGGAGCTGGTGGCATACAGTATGCAGTGGACCAAGATCCAACTCATGGTAGTAGCTAGAGGTCACCACATGTGGGGATGCTGAGGTGATACCATAGCAGCAGTTAAAGGCTGGACTGTATTGCTTGGGAAGCTGAACCAGACAGTGCTGAATGCCACTGTGATGAACAGCATCAGAAGGCCAGAGGATCAGAAGCAGTGTTATCTGTTTCTCAGAGGTGACCATACATACTTCGTAAGTGCCAGTCATAGGTCAGCTTTATGCTCAGAGCCAATCAACAGTACCCATCAGTACTGGTCATCCATGGCTATCAAGTGTTAAAAAGGCACACATAAATTTGTTCCCAGAGCTCTCACCTCATTTCTGTTAGAATAGCAATTATCAAAAAGACATGAGATAATGAATGCTGGTGAGGATTTGAAAGAAAAAAAATACTCTCTGTACTGTAGAGAGGGCTGTAAATTGGTACAATGGCTATGACTATAAAAACAGTATGAAGGTTCTCACAAAAAAAAGTAAAATTAAAACTATCATATAATCCAGCAATCCCACGTCTGATGTACATTTGTGGGAAACAAAACCACCATGTTGAAGAGATATCTACATCTCCATATCCACTGCAACACTATTTACAACAGCCAAACATAGAAACAATTTAAGTGTCTAGCAACAGTGAATAGATAAATAAAATGTGGTATATACATATATGCACTAGGTGTGTATATGTATGTGTCTATAATGGAATACTAGTCAAAGATAAAAAAGAAGGAAACTCCATTTTTAACAACATGAATGGAACTTGAGGGCATTATACTAAGTGAAATAAGTCAGAGAAAAACAAATACTATGTGACTTCACATATGGGGAATTCGAAAATCCAAACTCACAGGAAAACAAAAGTCATATTTGTAGTTACCAGGGGATTACCACAGTGGGGTTGTTGGAAATAGCAATAAAGGTGTGCAAAGGTACAAAATTCTAGTTATAGCAAAAAATATAAAATACTGAAGATGTACTGAATATATAATAGAAAGTACTGAGTGTATCATGTAGAACATGACAACTATAGTTTACACTGCTCTATGATGTATTTTAAAGTTGCTAAAAGAAAAAAAAATCCTAAAGATTCTTATCACAAGAAAAAACACACTTCTCTCTTTTTTTTTTTTTTTTTTTTGTTATCTATAAGATGAGATGAAGTTAACTAAACTTACTATGGCAATGATCTCACATATATTTAAGTCATTATGCCATCCACACACCTGAAACAATGATGCATGTCAATTATAGCTTAGTAAAACTAACACAGGGGGAGAGGAAAAAGAGATCCATTCCCATATCAATTTGCAGTAGACACAGTTTTCCAAGTTCAAATGACGGCTCCAGTTCCAGCAGTGTTTTTCAGACCTCAATACAGATGAAAGGTTGTTTCTCTTTTTAAAATCCATTTACCTGTGTAATTGAGGAGTTTCCACCTAGTCTTAAATTAGAAGTGATTAATCTTCAACTAAAATTATAAGGCAAAAATCAAAAAAATGAATCTAAGAGAACTGTATAAATGCCTTCCAAGCAATGAACACATTCAATTAGAAACATGAGCTTATGAATTGATATTAGCATTTGGCGTACTGTGTGTAAAAGATAGTTTGCAAAGATAAATATTTACAACCAATTTTGATGCTATGAAACACTAACTTTGAATCTCAAATAAAATGTTACTTCCCCAAAAAATGTACTCAATTCTTTTATTTTAAATGTCATCCAAAAAGAGGTTTGTGGAAATTTGGAGGTTTTTCCTTCTCCTGCTATATAAATATTTGCATAATATCTTTTTGCCTCTTAGTCCACAGAGCATAAAATACTTATTTTCTGTCCTTCAACAGAAGTTTCCCAACCTGCAAGCTAAGTAGTTATCCCAACTTGATTAGCTACACAAACATGGACATCGATTAACTTCTCTAGGTCTTTGTGTCCACATTCATAATATGAGACTATCTTAAGTGGGAGTTTAGATCAATTTATAAAATATGAAGAAATGTCCTATAATGCAGAGTTGAAGAAAAAATTATTAATATCACAGAAAAGTAATAAATGATGCTGGGACAACTAGATAGATATACACATGTAAAATAATGAAACTGGACTCCTACCCATATAGTATTCAAAAATGAACTCAAAACAGATCAAGGATCTAAATGTAAGCTCTAAAACTTTAAAACTTTCAGAAGAAAACATTAGGGAAGATCCTCACAACCTTGTATTTGGCAGTAAATTCTTAAGTAAGTCATTAAAAGCACAGGCAACAAAAGAAAAAAAATAAACTCGATGTCATCAAAATTAAAACGTTTATACATCATAGGAAGTTATTAAAATACTGAAAAGACACCCTACATAATGGGAGAACATATTTTCAGATCATATATCTAATAGTGGATTAATATCCAGAAATAAGAACTCTTACATTTCAATAATAAAAAACTAAACAAGTCAAATCAAAAGTGAGCATTTCACTAAAGGAGATCTATAAATGGACAATAAAAACACTTGGGAAAGTGGTCAAAGTCATTACTGATTAGGATTAAGAAAATGTAAATCAAAATCACAATGAA
Source organism: Uropsilus gracilis (assembly GCA_004024945.1). NCBI lineage: Eukaryota > Metazoa > Chordata > Mammalia > Eulipotyphla > Talpidae > Uropsilus > Uropsilus gracilis. The sequence goes on along the minus strand of PVHY01018742.1, from coordinate 4,043 downwards.
ATGCGGCTTTACTCACACAAAGAGATAGTAAGTTTTGGCCAAGATGAAGAGAAAGTAGAATTCACACTCTGTGGGTGGGAATGTAAAGTGGTATAGTTGCTTCAGAAAACACTGAAATTCCCTCAAAAGGTTAAACAGAGTGATCATATGATCCAGAATTACACTGTTAGGTATATATCTATCCAAGATATATGAGACACAGGTTCACACACACAAACACACAAATATGTACATGAGTGTTCATATCACATTATTCACAATAGCTAAAAAAAAGAGAAAGAATCCAATTATTCATTAAGAATGAACTATAAAATGGCTGAGGTAATGGATGTACAACTGTGGTTTGTTTGGGTTTTTTTTCATTTTTTCTGTTGTTGTTTTTTGTTGTTTTTGTTTTGTTTTGTTTTGTTTTTGAGACTAGGTCTTGCTATTTTTGCCCAGGGAACCGCAGGCTCACGTTGCCCGGGGTACCACAGACTCAAGCAATCCCCAGCCTCAGCTTCCCAGGTAGCTGGGATTACAGGCACACGCCACCATGCCCAGCTATATTTTTGGGACTAGGTCTCACTGTGTTGCCCCAAATGGGATGTGAACTGTGATCCCTAGCCCCAGTCACTTCATAGGCTGACGCTTACAGGCACAAGCCACCATGCCCAGCTTACAACTGTGGATATACTAAAACATCACTCAATTATACACTTTAAATGGGTGAATTTTGTGGTGTTTAGATTATATCTCAATAACTTTTTTTGAGTCACAAAGTCTTACAGATTAATTGATTATAGACAACTGATGCCACAAAATAGTCATTGTGCAACCTATCTCAATTCTAAGAAGAAAAATCACATCTCTTCTCCAGAGTCAACTTCACTTATTTATATAGGTTCATCTTATTTATATAGTGACTTTAAGGTCATTGAGAACTTCAAGTGATTTTTTTTGCCTGTGGAACCGCAAGCTCTCGTTGCCCGGGGTACCACAGACTCAAATAATCCCCAGCCTCAGCTTCCCAGGTAGCTGGGCTGACAGGTGCGCGCCACCACACCCAGCTATTTTTTTGGAACTAGGTCTTGCTATGGGCCCCAGGCGGGACTCGAACCGCGATCCCTAGCCCCAGCCACTTCATAGGCTGAAGCTTACAAGCACGAGCCACCGTGCCCGGCCCGAGAACTTCAAGTGATTTAAACAATGAATATCAAGTTACACCTAAACTCCTTAGTTTAGCAGGAAAGGTCTCAATGTACAGGATTCAGCTTTTTTCTTACCACTGTCTTATGCTACTCTAAATATAGCCATTTTTTTTAACCTGAAACTTCTTGCATTTACAATTAACATTGCTTTAGCATTGTCTTCCTGTCTTTGTGATCCATAAACTCATCAATATTATTCTCCCTAATCTCCCCCTTTAAAATTCTTATTGTTACAAGTTTAATGCTTTCAAGGAGTCTGTCTTGATGGCCTTGCTGGGTAAACATTGGCCACCTTCTTTAAAATGCCAAGGGGTTTTGTTTCTAATTCTCTTCTAGTGCACAGCAATCTAGCTCTCACCATGTGGGACAGACTGGTCAGTATATTTATTGTTTCCTCTCCATACAAAAGTGCTACCAACAGCCCCTCCTCTTGCACAATCAGGAGCTATGTGTAAGGGTTGCTTATTTCCGTTATCTCCAAATCTACAAGTATGTACCACACAACCCTAGATAAAGGGATACACCTGACCCAAAAGACAGCAGTCCTACAGACTGGCCATCACACCACCAGGCAAGAGCTTGCTAAAGAATTTAGCTCAACAGGAATGACAGCTGCTCTCAGAAGCACAAACACTGCCAGAAGAGGTCATAGCAGTATAGACCATAACAGACCAAACTGTAAAGTAAGAGAAAGCATACACAATGAAGAAGGTGAAGTCAGGGGTTGGGTGACACACAAATGTTATAACCAGAAATCCAAAAAGGATCTCAAGAAACCCAGTGGAGGGAAAGAATAACAAGTTATCATTCTAAAAAGATTCTAAGAAAAAGTCTCCACAACTTCAGTAGATCCTTCCAGTCCCTTAAAAACATTCCAGTCTCCCTGAGGCCTGAATTCACATTACTCATCCTGAATTAACATGGAATTCTAGGCTCCCTTTTACCATGTGGACCTGTACAATGAATAGTCAACTCTTAAAGAAACACCAAATATCTCTTCATTATTTCTGACAGAAAAAAAATCTAACATCCATTTATAATCTTTCTAAGCAATCACCTCCTTAAATGCAAAGACCAAGTTTATTCAAAGAATTGCCAAAAGTACCTGGAACTGCCTTTCACAAAGCTCAGTACCCACTGCAGAAGAAAAGTTAAATGAGCAAAATCTCAGATATCCAGACTGTTCTCATACAGAAGTGATTAGATATACAGAAAAATTCAAAGATAAAAAATAATTTCTCTGTACAAAAAGAGGTCCAAAACAGTGGGAAAGATACTAATCCTAATCTATAACTACTAGTGTCCTAGACAGAATTCAATCAGGGCATCACATTCTGATTGTAAATGAATCAGAATCAGATATATGGATCAGTCTGGTCAATGACAGTTAGGTTCAGGAACTTTTGTTTGAGTTACCAGATGAAGAGAAGTTATTCCTACCAAACTTACACTGGAAGGGTAACAACTTGAGTTGGTTCAGCCATCTTACTACCATTTGAAACCTAAAGATCAGATCAACATACAAAGGGGAGCAGATTTGGGTTCAGAGAAGGAAAAGCATTTGGTCTGGGTTACATCATCCAAAACTACAAAAGTTATGCCTGAAGCCCAAGACTTCCCCTGAACTTCTCAATACCACAAAACAAGATAGTCTTTCCATAAGTCAACTGTCACTAGCAACCAAGATTCTTCATTCATAAAAGTTCTTCAAAACCCATAGCTTATATTTCTCTATGACCTTCACAAAAATTCTGTCACATACCAAATTTAATTATTAACCCAATTTATATTAAATAATAGCCCAACATTCCAACACAACAGCTTATTTTTTGTTTGTAGCATACATACACAAGTCACTTTGAAATGATTGCCATTCTATTCTAAGAGGATCCTTGTCACCACACTGCCTAGTTTCCACCCACCCCCAATATAACTTTATAGTTCCGTAAGTTTCATAGGCATTCCTGACCACAACCAGCCTTTGACCACATTCCTCCTAGAATTTTTTCTCCTAACAAGGATAAGAACATCAATCTCTACCCAAAATAATGACTTTGCTGGCCTTTTCACTCAATTTATACAAAAACCTTTATCATCTCTATCAGATCAAACCACATACTATCTGTGACTTTAAACCTGTTTCAGTATCAAAGTAATTTGTATCAAAGTCCGGAAGAATTTATCCCAACCAATAACTTCCAACAGACAGAGGTATTAATATCCCTTCTATGATCCATCTCCCTTGTCTGTACAGGAGTCCTTCTACACTGCCACTACTCAAATTTTTTCCATTAATACCAAATTTCAGGCTTCCTCAGCTTTTTGACTAATTCCCCTTCTACTTACTGTGATTTAAACCTCACTTTCCCATTAAGTTCTTCTCATAGTTCTCTCTTTACTGAATTCCATATCCATCCCCAGTCCCGACCCCCTCAACCAGAAGCAATTGGCATTCAATTGCCTTCCTGTTAGAGCTTCTAAATCATGAGAATACTGTTGTATGGCCTTTCAGATAGACGTTCTCATCACTAGCCACCTTCTGATCCCTCAGTCATAGCTTCTCATTCACTACAGACTTGGGAGACAAGTTCATAGTCTTCTCTACTAAATCTATCACAATCCTAGGAGATTTCAGTGTCCACAAAGACCAACCCAGTGACTACATACTAAATACAGAGTTCTTTAGTTCCAGACTTAGAGTTTAACTCTTTCATATACTTATTCTTCAGTTCTCTACTCTGGATTTTACCATCATTTGAAACTGCTCCAGCAGGGCATGGTGGCGTGCACCTTTACTCCAAGCACTGGGAGACAAGAGGACAGGGATAGCTTGAGTTTGCAGGCTGGAGACTA
>PVHY01018741.1:0-28635 GCA_004024945.1 Uropsilus gracilis | reverse complement strand
TACCTTACTTGTGAGAACTGAACAAATGGCTACAAAAACTCTTAATACACTGCCAAGCATGTAGCATACCCTCAATAATATTTCCAAATATTCTCAAGTAATTGATATAAGTGCTGTTTCATTTATCAATAGCTTCCATTATTCTTTCACAACCACCGTTGTGTTTCTTTTGCTTTAGCACTGGTGTCCTCTACTATATTTTTCGATTGTCATTATTTTCTGCAGCTCTAGATCAAACATGTACCAAGAATGTTCCAAGACTAATGGTGACTAGAGTAAAGCCTTATTAGCTGTAATACCAACTGGACGTTTAAATGAGCGTGTGACTCTTTTTGTAAGCTCTTTTGGGGTTAGCACAATTTTTCCTTGTGGTCAGTTCAATGTTCACTATAAAATAATGTCGCAAAAATTGTATGAAAAAAGAACATTAAATCCCAAGTGGTGTATTGCTGAGCCAGAGGCGTGGGTTGTATTCTTGAGTTCAGATTATCATTTACCCAGGACAAAGAATGAGAAAACATTTTTGAGACTTTTGAAATTGGTAGTACCACAGGTGAGGCACACAATGACATTTTAAGTAATTCAAGTTTTAGCTACTCATGTACAGAAATATTTTATGGACTATTGATTCTAGTATCTTTCATCCTGATTTCTTAGAGTAGGAAAAAATTCAGAATTATACATTTAGTGTTTTACTATTGTTATTTTAATTATTTGCATGCAAGTCATCTGTGTATATCCTCTATAATTTAATATAATTTTTTACAAGGAAAGCACAATTATCTATTCCATAGAGATTTTTAAGAATGAAAATTTTATCATTTTAGAGAAGACATGTTTATTTTTTTAGTGCAGTATCTAAAGGCAGAGCCACTGTAAGTGGCTGTGGGGGTTACCCATGAGTGACACTGAGCAGTGTTATCAACCATATAGACACTGCAAGTTGTTTACAAACATATTACTATTCATTAGATATGATGGTTTTCTAATAGATAGAAGTTAAATGTTTGAAAAAGTTATCTATTTTCTAATGCTGACAAAAACGTGTAACCAGATAACAGCCATAAATAGGAAAGAAATATCACAAAAATTACACCATTGAGGAGAAAAATCATGCTCTAGGATTGCATGTGGGCAGGGGGTGAGAGGCAGGGAGGGACAGGGAGTAAATAGCATTTTATTTGTGGCAATATAAAAATACATAAAATCACTACAATTTATATAGATACATATTCACACATATATGATTAATATGTAGTGGGAATCTTTTCAAGTCGTAACTACATTACTGCTTTAACAGTTCTTTAAATGTCACTACAAGCAAGCACATTTATTTTCTGGTGTCATTATGATGGAAACAGTTTTTACCAGCATTAGCTAATATAAATAACATGATATTGAACATTAGGATATGGGCATATTTGCATAATAATTAATTATTTTCTAATAAGATAATTACACTCAGCTAAAAGTTAACATCTGTAACTATTTTTTATAAATTCTTAAATTTCTAGGGTAGGTCAGTACTTTCAGGTATACTGGCAATGGTCTAGAAGTACTGATTTAGGAAACATCTCTAAAATGTGATAGAGCCCATGCTAACAAACAGGGAAGGCAGTACTAGCCAGTAACTCACAAAATTAAAGCATTTACTTCTCAATTTTAGAGAATTTAAAAATATGCTCATGTTAAAAGACTTTATTGAATATCATGGGTTCATTAAATAAAGCTGATAGTCTACTTCAGATCTACTAATCAATAGTGGTTGATATTTTATTAGATTTGTAGTTGATAAAAGTAATACAACCATTTTGTTAAAGAGTTATATGTAGTGGTCATTAAATTGCTCATTACTTTTGGGTAAACTTGAGTGGAGAGAAATTTTAATCACATTTCTCTTTTTCCAATGATGAATTTACAATGCTGGATTTGATGGCATTTTTGCAATCATAAAACTATGTATTTTAGAGTAATAATTTAACCTGTTTGTGATCAGACTTACTATGGGAAATACTTTCATCTTCCCTTTCCATCACCACTGTCATGTTACATAGGAATATCTTATAGCTATGCTGGGTAACACACAATTAACAAATATTTTAATGTGTTGTCTTATATTGTATTTATAAATTTACATTGTTGATAAACAAGCAAAATACCTTCTTCACCCATGAATATTTTTCCTGAATTTATATTAATAAATATATCATAGATTTCAAATAGAAAGATTTATGAAACTAATTTATTTTTTTTGCAGTCATTTTACAAATTACTATTGACTGATGAATTCATTTGTGACAAGTTGTCATTTTATTAATTGTGTTGATGTAGAAGATCCATATGAATCCTAACTTCAAACTAGTATGCTGGTTTTTGCATTTGTACCCTCTTAGGTAGATATAAATAACATAGCCATAGAATATGTATTTTTTCATTTGTAATAGCACCCCTATTTTCAGTTAAAGAGATTGCTATATGTAGCTTTCAAAACTCTTTTATAATTATAGCTAGAAAATATTAGCTATTAATGTAAGTCATTCTAATGTCAGAATCACCATACATATGAACATCTCTTAATGCAAATTGATCTTTGAAATGACTGAAATCATAGAGAAACAAGGTGTTTTCAGTAAAGTTTATAAATAATACAGATTTTTTCCTAAATACAGTACTTTCTAAACAGAATTTTCATCTTAAATACAGTTTTAATGTTAAGCAGAATTAAAACTTCAACCTTTAAAGTTTCATGAGCCTCATTGTGAATTGACTTTTATGTGTAATAGAATTTATTTAATATGATAGAATTTATTTCATTTACAATTGAGAGAATAACTCTTGAAGAGTCATTAAAATACAGAATCTCCATTAAATGTGAGTGGACAACTAGATTATACATTATATACATTATCGAGATTATACTATATACTAGATTATGCAACTAGATTATACATTATTTTGAGCAAGCAATTATTCCCATTTTACTTTCAATGACTCATTTGTTTAGATCTGTTAAGAGATTTTATTGAATATATTACTCTTTTCTCACAATGGGGCATGAAACTGTCTTTATATTCAGTTTACGTGTAATTATGATAGAGGTTAATGATAAAACAGTTTGGAGAGGTTTGTGTGTATATGTGTATGTGTGTAATATGTGTATGTGAGTCAGAAAGAGGGGGGAGGGTGCTCTATTGGAATTCATGGATCTAGGCTTACAAAGTTTTACAATACTGTCCTCTTGTAGTATGTTCATATGTGTATTCTCATTTGATTTTAGTACAAAATATTCTGCACAGTCAATCCCTACTGTTCATAAATTGCTTATTTGGAAAGTCCTTTTTTGTCTCCAACACTCTCCCTATGTATGAGAATAAATTTGTTTACCAAAAAGCTTACATCAAATAGTTCTTCTGTTGTATCATTTTTTTTGAAGATATCTAAGAAATTATGCACTTGTTCCCTTGTAAATATATTAGTCTGGTTCAAACATAATTCATTATTACCAACCAAATTATAGATAGAATACCACTTTTTTAAGTCCTCAAAAGTAAGGACTATATATATATATATATTTGTTGTTGTTGTTGTTGTTCCTTAGATCACAACCTCTGTAAGTGGTTTTGGGGTACCTCCCTCTCTCTCCTCCCTCTGGTGCCCCTTCCATTCTCTCAAACCCCACTCTTTGTTGTTTACTAGCTGTGCTAAGTCCATTAGTCTCTTTCCTGTGGCAGTGTCCTTTCATGGGGTGAGGGACTGTGTAGTTGGAACTAGGCGAGCCTTGTTGGCATGTTTTCAGTCTTAAGTATGCGTTGGGTGGTCAGTCTGTATTCATTTGTGATCTCTCCATGTTTTCTTGCTGCAGGCCATCTTCTCCAATCCTATCTCCGCTGCTTTGCTGCTTTACCTTATGGCTCTGGTGTCAGATTTAGGAGGTCTCACCCCAAGCCAGTATTGGTGAAGAAATTTCTCTGTGAATACAGGTGTCTGTGAATGGCCTTTGTAGATCATCTCCTCTGCCTTGCTTTGCAGTTTTGATGTGGGACCGGTTACCCCATCTTTGGTCTTCCTCTCCTCTCCTGTAGTGTGGGGAGGGGACATTGCTCTACTAGAAGTCATCTCCAAAATGAGGTCCTGGGTCTTCCCAGCCTGGTGAGCGCATAGGTGCTCATCATGACTTCGTGCCTCTACAGTTGTTTCTCTTGTCTTGCATGCACTGGTTCTCTCGGTTGTCCATCTGCTATGTCCAGCTCAGGCTTGTGGTCTAGATTTTTGCATGACCCCTCACCTGTTCTATGATGGGGTTTGTGTTGCACATGTTCTTGCTCCTCTTGAAGTTTAGATCAAGTGAGAGCAAAATGGAAGGGGCTCCTCCCCCCCCCCCAAGCCTACCCCCACCTACTGGCCCATGTACCTCCCTGCATGGGGGTGGGGCCCGAATGGCTGAACCTGTACCCTTTCATGCTCCCCTTGGGCTGGGATCAGGGAGCAACATGGATCCACCAACCCAGGCTGCAGATTGCTGCCCTGTGCAGCAGCCATTTGTTTGTTGGTGGGTGGGGCCACCAAAACCCCCACCCAGTCCCCTCTCCAGGGCTCACCCCCTCCAGGGGGCTTACCGTTTGTTCTCTGCTGGTAAGGGAGCTCAGATGGCTAGGGAGTAAGGACTATATTAAATTCATCATTGTACACCCAAGTCTTTCACATATACTCATAGGTAGATATTAATAACATATAACCATAGAATATATATATATATATATTTTTTTTTTTTTAGTAGCATTCCTCTTTTCAGTTAAGGAGATTGCTATAGGTAATCAAAAATTACAGGAGTTATAAATAGAAAATGACAACTATTAATGTAAGTTATTCTAATGTCAGAATCATCATACATATAAACATCTCTCATTCCAAATTGATCTTCAAATGAATATTCTCAATTTTTAAAACAGTGCATGAGAATGTTGAACAATTACACAGAAGTTTTATCATTATACTACTATACAATGAAATATGTTTTTTACTCTGGCTTCAGAGTAAATTTCCACATGACTGACTCTAGTTTAGATTCAGATTCTAGACTAGATTGTAGTCAAAGAAAATGTTAGTCAGTAAGCATCAAGATGACCAAGCAGACTATCTAGTCAGCCTTCCATGATGTGGGGTGAGTGAATAAGTTCATCAATCATGGAGTATATCCTCCGTGCTAGCACAGTTCCAGGCACAAGAATATGGTGAAATTGTTGTTCTGTTTTGAAAGGTATACAGGCAAAATCAAGTGGCAAGGGTAACATACTGTGGATTAAATTGAAAAATTTTTCATCACAAATTTAAGAAACAGATTTTTAGGTAAGGGAGAAAGAAGCAAGGACTTTGAATCTCAGGGAACACATTATGGAAAAATGGATTTTTAAAGATTTTTGATAGCAAGGAGAAAAACAACATTCCAACTAAGGAGAAAAACAAACAAACAAAAACAAGTGACAGAGAACATATGTGATTTTTTTTAAGCCACTGAAGAGTAGGTTAAGTTTATATTCCTTTCTCAGCACAAAAATAATGTAATATTGTATTTAATCATACATTTCATTTATTCTTCCCATTAGTAGTTCTGAAGATTTCTCAAGGTTCAAATTGTTGTTTATATTTTATACGTGAGGAAAGTGTTGTGAAGAGGTTAAGTCACCACCTAAATTTAGCTGTTTTTCAAGGCAGAGAGACATATTATCTAATGCTATAAGTAGATTCCACTTTCAGAGGGTTATGTGTGATTTTAATCATGTTTGGGGTGAGTCTTTTAACCCAATTTTCCCTCAAAATCTTTTATTTTTCTCTAAGTTCAAATTTCTTATGTTGGTTAATAGAGCATGAACTGTTCATGCCTTCTTTAGTAAGAACATAGAGCTGGTTTTGGTGGAGATCCAAAATAAGTATGTTTGTAGCAGAATAAAAAAAAGTATGTTTGTAGCAGAATAAAAAAAAAAAAACCTCTTGAGACTTACTTGAATCTACTATTTACATGTAAAATTGGGATTGATTTTAACATAATGGAAAATTATTGATGTTTGTGGAGTGAATCTATATCAATCTGAATTTACTTTAGCCCAGCCTTTAAGATTAAAACTTTAATTTTACTAGGCATAATAGCATTCTATTTAAATTTGTATATGTGACAGCTTTCCTTAAATGACTTAAAAATAACAGTGCTACTTCTATAGCACTGATTTTGAGGTTGAAGCAAAAGAAATTGAAAATGGCTGCCTTAGTTTCCACTAAAGAATGGGGGTACTAGCCCTGGCACAAAATTGGACATTATACTAGGAAGAGGTATAACAAATATCTATGTTTAAATCATTTATTTGTCTGCTTTCTGATCTTATTTGGTAAAAGTAAACTGTTAGTGGAAACCATATCCTTCTCAGTATATGGAAAAGGACAGGAAACTGTGAAGGCCACAGACAGAATATGTATTTTTCAGTGCAATGCTATTAACCACCAAAAAGCTCATATTTAATTCCAGAAAATACCTAAAACTTGTGCACAAACAGTATAGCAAGAGCACAGTCTTTGAGTCAATATTAACTGGCTTAGAGCTTTGTTCTACTCATTGCATGACTTTAGAAAAGTCCTGAAACAATTATGGTCTGAGTTTACCTGTGTCTCAAATGACAAGAATTACAGTGAATGAGAAAACTTCCTGGTGGAAGGCTCAACAAGTTAATGTCCCAGAGAAATAGAGAACAAGCCATGCTGTAGTTCATTGTTGCAGTAGTACAGAAAAAGTTAAGGAAGGAATGATTCAGGCCCAAACAAGTCAGCCAATTCAGGGTCTTCAACAGCGTAGTAAAGGACTTGAGTTCTTTACTCAAGTAAGATAATTTACTGAATATCCTCCATGTTAGACAACAGTGGTGTCACTTCACATATATTTCGTAGTTATCAGCACCCAGCAAAGAAATGAAGAAAAGAGATGCTAAGGAACTCATTAACATAGCACCCCTAGATGATGGGAAAGCCAAAATTCAAACCTGTGTTGCCTGATTTTAGAAATAAAACTCACTCACAACATGATCATATTTTCACTTGAGAAAAATCCCCTGATGACAGAGAGAGAAGAGAACTGATCCGGGGGGAAGAGACCTAATTGAATCCAGACCAGTTGGAGGGCTCACACATTCATCTGGAGATGAGGTGATGGCAGCAGGAAGTGACACAGAGGCAGTACACTTGGGAGATACTTAGAAGATAAAGTCAGCAGGATTTAGCAGTTTGTTTATTGGGCAAAAGTAAAAAGAGAAATACAGGAAATATGAGTGCATTCAGATTTCTTTGATTTTTTTTTTAAACATTCCCTGCTCATGTCCTCTACTATTGGTAAAGTGGAAAGTTATTCACTATTACCTCATAGACACTGTTTATATTTTAAGTCTTCAATTACAGTATTTCCTCTGTCTAGTAAAGAAGTCTACTAGTTTACCCTACCCTCATAAGTGTGTCAAAGTTCCTAAACTTTCCCACCCCATCTTTAAAAGACTTCTCTTATCATCTTAAAACTTTTGTTATATCTTCTAAATGTTCATCTTTCTTATTGTGTCTCTTGAAGAACATATTCACAACTACCTGCAGAGCTAAATTTTTCTTTTCAGATTTACTGGGGATGATAACTATGTCCTTAAAGAATAATCTGATATCCTCCTGCACAAAATAGGTATTAAATCAATAACCATTGAATATTATTATATGTTTATTTTCTTGTTGTGGTGTGACTCCCCTAATTTAGTAACTATTGTAATTTATGACTTACAAATCACCTTATCAGTATGGTCTTTATGGGTTCAAATCTAAAGTAGCCTCATGATTTCTGTGTTTCTGTATCTCACCCCTTTGTTTTATTTCTTACATAGAACTCCCTGCTATCTGAGCATGACAGCCCACATAATTGGCAGAGTCTAGTGCATAATGAAAATACAGTCCCATTGTTAAAATTAAAAAAAAATACTAACATTTTCAAAAAGGTCATAGTGGAGCCTAAAACCAAGGTCAAGCTCTTTTTATCATCAAAACCCTTAGTAACTGTGTCCATAAACTCATGCCCATGATCCCTACCCTTGTTTATCCATTTCACATTTCTCCCTCTTTCCATTAAACTCTGGGAAAGCAAGAATCATACTTGTGTTATTCATGTTGACTGGGTAAGAAGCATTGACAGATGGTAGCTACCTAATAAATGTTTGTTGAATGAATCAGTGATTTTAGTTTGAAGTCCAAAATTTCAAACTTTTGAGAGCTATTGTCCTTACAAAACCCTTTCCTCCATATAATTTCACAGATCTCTGCTATATGAAGTATCTGAGATGACGATAGTGATTTTTTTTTTCAATTAAAAGCTAACACCAGGATGAATAGCTCTAATTATCACTCCTGAGATTGTCCTTTCACTGAATGGACCAGAAGGACTCAATTATCACCACTCCCGTAAGACAGAATTTCCCTAAATGTGTTTGGGATTCTGTAATAGCCAAGAACTTTAAGAATATAGCTTCTGTTTCTAGTTAGTATCTATTTTATGACGTAAAGACCTTAATTCTCCATCCCTGCCAATCTTACTTCTTTCAAAAGCATTAAATTAACTTTTAAGAAAGAAAAGAAAGAGCCTGACTAAAGGCAGGAGAGGTTAATTTAAGCTATTGTTTCTGTGACATGGCACTACTCCACAAAGTGTAATAACTTCATCAGATGAAATTCAAAACTTTAGGGAAAAAGAATTATGGCCTTTCAAGCACCAAACTACCTTTTGCGATATATGTGAAAAAGATAATTGAGGAGTTTGAATTGTCCTTTGAGAAGATGTAGGAAGATATTTTGAATCCAATCAAACATTATTTTAAATAATAGTAGGTGAATTCTCTATATACCTATGCAATACCCATTTCTAAAAAAGAGAAGAAAGTATTTTAAGAGAAAATTCTATTCTTTCCCTAGAAATCCTTTTCATTTCACAAATGTAAATCAGTCTTCTGATGTCCAAAATTACATTTGTATTGATGATTTTATTATTTCTTGTAAAGGACAAACTCATAAGTAAAATATAATAAAACTTGTCATTTACTAAGTGATTGTCATATGCTAGAATGTTTGTTTAAGCACTAAAAATATTATATATTTCAATCTTCATAGAAATCCAAGGGGCAGATAGCTTCTATTCTCTTCCTTCTCCCCTCTCTTTACAAATAATAAAATCAAAGCTTACAAAATTGAATATATTTATCAAGTTCACAAAGTGAAAAAGGAGCCAAAATTGCAACTCAATTACAGGTGAAAATCACATAGATGCTACATAGTTCATAGTTCTTTTTCTAACAACATTTATATATACAGTAGTTGCTAATTTTGCTTTGTTTATTCAGAAAGTGATGAATTGCTTTATCATAAGTAAAATTTCTGACAATATTGTTCATTATAATGAATTTTATTTATGACAATGTATTTTTAATTAGTAATCAATTGGGAAGCATAACTAAGATAAATGCTTCAAGGATTTTTATAAATTCTTTGCTCTAAATGACATTCCTATCTCAAAAACTTTTTGAAATTACCACCCCAACGTCAGGAGGAATTAAACATTTTGCTATAATTTAAGGTGAATTGCTAATCCTTATGTCAAAATTGTATTCATTAGCTAGTCTTTCTTCTTCTGAGATACCTTTAATGAGGTCAGTTCCTCTCTTTTAATGCACTATTTTCAAAAGTTCTTGAGAGAATGCAAAAATAGTCCCTGAAATTTCTGACACATTTATTCATCAATTTATTAGATTATCTGATTATTTTTAAAAAATCAAGATATATAGAAAAATATAGTTTTAGAGAACAAGAAGTCAGTGATTACTGAGAGGAGTGAATATAAGAAAACATGTATGAGGGTAATGGTAGGTGTAGATGAAGATAAGTTTGAAGATAGAATTAGACTGAGAGTGGCTGAAGTGACCAGAATATTTTAGGTGTTTGGCAAGCGCATCACAAGAAAAGGAGATAAGGGAGGAGTTCGGTTGAAATAGTAATAATTGCATTAAGGAGATGAGTGTGTTGGTGGGGAGAATCCTGAAGACTGGGACCAGGAAAGCAGTCACAATGACTGTGGTCTTGGCAATGGAAAATGAAGTGATTGGAAGCCTGCACATGAAAATTAAGCAGTGACTGCAGTGAAACAGGGTCTTTGAGATGCTGTCTTGCATCACATGACATTTGTCCTTTACCAAATAGCCACAGATATGTAAATTAGAGAATTTATTGTAATATTAATTAAGACATATTTTTCAGACACAAACATATGATTTCTAAAGCAGTGATTGATTCTAAGCAATTCTGACCACAATAAGTGATATCTGCATTATTTTGGAACAGAATTGAATTTTATGTGAAATATGGCGCTATCACCTTCCCTTCAGTGTACCTTCTTATCAGAACACTTAGTATCAGCTCAAAGAACTCTGGTTTCAGTCAGAAGACATTCACTCTGCGTGCTTTTGTGCTGCAGTTGCTTTACCTTCCCCTGCCTGCACACTTTACCTGAATATGACAGGATTCTTTATGTCATTTTTATGTCCCTTTCCCTGTAGGGTCATCAGCTCATAAATTTAGCATTTTGTTCCCTTGCATGAAAAACCTTTTCAAAGACACACATAATTCCCTGTGGATCTTTTTCTGCCAAGCATTGAAAGTCTTTGTGTTGTTGTTAAATTCTGTGGTTGACTTAAAATATTAAAAGAATTCTTGTCAGTCTGACAAGTCAGGACTTGTCCTGTTGGCCAATGTGATGGTAACCAACATTGTCTGTTTCACTTCTTTTTTGGAGCATTATAAGGCAATTGCTCTCATTTAACATATTATAGTTGAGTGTTTAGCTTTCATTTCAAAAACATTAACAAGGAACCAGTTCTATGTCATGAAAAATGACATCAGTGATGCCCACAATAAGTGGTATTGTTTGATATATTACATAATTTAGAGAAAAAATGTATTTTGACTGGTTTTGTTTGGACACTTCTAAATATTGACAGTGATACCCATGGGAATTATTTTTATACAAACTCACAGAAAATGCTACCGATTCTGAAGAAATGACACATTTACTAGTTTATGGATTATTTTGTGTTTGGGTATATAGTTTTTGAAGGTAAATTCTACAAGACAAACTATGCCCCAGTCTGAAATTTAACTTTTAATATATTTCATGTCTATTTGGATAAAAATCTACCTATAACTTATTTCCTTTTTAGGTTGATGGTATTTTTATGTATACACATATATATGTATACATACATATATATGTATACATACATATATGTATACATACATATATATACATGCATATATATGTATACATATATGTATACACACATATATATATATGTATATACACACACAGAGTTCTATCAACTGGGGTTAAAAAAATTACAGTAACCACATATTTAGATATACTTTTCATTTGCTTAAGGTATGCACACACCTTCACTTATCCAAAGGCCTGATTTAGGTCACTGGACATTATTCATTTAGTTCATCCAGAAGTTGCTGCTTTAGCATAATTGTCATAGAACTCTGCTGCATGTCACCTATGTGTATGTATACGTGTGCAAGCATGATGGGGGTCCATGATGTGTGACCATAATTTTAATAGATTAGAGACCAAAATATTAGTAATTATTCTGGATGTGTGTGCACATAAATAATTTTTAAATAATAAATAATTAATAATATTTAAATTACAACTATGTACTTTAAAATACAACTTCGACTAAGTAGAATTACAGTAGATTTATAGTATCTTTTTCAGATTCATAAACCCTGAAACTTCCAACTTTCTTTCCACTTTATCACCTCTAAACACTTCTCCCTGATAATTTAGGTCCTCCCTTACCCAACTGTGTCTGTAGCTAATCCTAACATTCCCGGTATATGGTATATATCTGTCACTATGGTCAGCCAGATTTCTTCCCATGCTAAAATATAAGGTAGATTTACCACTTAGTGCGCTATTAGTCAGTTTATATGTTTTTTTTATACCATTAGAACATGAGTTATTGAAGAATAGAAACAAGGCCTTTTTCATAACTGTAGTTCAGAGCATTTTCCATAGTATGCAGTTAATCATCGTACAAAGTAGGGAAGAATGGAGAAGTCAGGAAGGAGAGAGTTAAGGAAGGATGCTCATTCCAAATCCCTTCTTGCTTTCACTACTCTATCCCTCTTTTATGATCTTACCAGACAGAGTCCCTCTTGTATAAGGAAACTTTGTCTAAAATCTTCACATACCCAACTCCAAATTTGCTATCCTTTCCTTGAATTCCTAGAGTAAATGTTTCATGTAAATGTGTGTGCTTTTATTTGTATATCTATGTGGCTGTATGGTTGTGAGTTTGAATCTATTTGACCTCATCACTTAAGGTTCCACCATGTCCTAAAAGTCCTGTCTTCCCTACCCCCAAATTACTCTCTATCAAGCCAAAAATTTTCTTACCTAGACTCTGACAACTCTGAATCCTGTTCTTCTTACATTTTTGGTAAAAACACATGTGAATTTCTTTCCACTGTGAATGCTTGTGTTTTTTAAAAGTGTGTGCAGGGAAAGGGAGGCATGGAAAGAATATAACTTAAACTGTAAATAAGAAACACAAATATAAATTGTCAGTGTAGTGACACTAATCATTTCTCTTTTGATATGTAGGTCAAAAATATCTAATATTTGGTGTGCATGCCCATTGATTTCAGAGTTCACAGAACTCACTAGCATTCTTTTAATATAATTTTTGCCTGTGATTTATAGCAAAGCTGTGTACTGAATTTCAAATACCCATTACTGAAATAACATATGGACTTAATGCATATTTCAGTGTATTGATTTGTGTCAGTAACCCTTCATTCTAAAAGTCAACTTCATTTATCTAAACACTGATATTGTCTTTAAAGTAATCTAGACTCACTGAATTTGCATAAGGCCACAATGTAAACCTTACTATAATTTTCCTTGTGCACTATTACCTCATAAAGGTGTTTTATAGAAAAATTTTTACATTCTCTTAATTTCTTTTTATAGGTAGCAAAAATATGGTATCAGAGGCCTAAACATTACATTTCAGTCATTCACATACTTTAAAATAAAATTTTGGCTTAGAAGCAATATTAAGAAGTTTTTCCTTTTAATTGTAATCATATCACATATGCCAAAAATGAAATATTTTAAAACTATATTAAAAATGAACAGGTTTTTTTTTCTTTTTTCCGGAGTGTGAGTATATATATATATATATATGGAGTAAAATCTTTGAGAGTCAGTCACCCAGTAAATTTGAAAATCAGCTGCTTCCCTGGGACTCTATTAGGACTGGAAAGTTATCAGTGTCAGGCTTTTCTATTATTTTTTAGAATGTAAATTTTTCACTTGCTACAGCTGTAATTTTGCCTCATGGTGACTTTTTGTAACATGATGGATCATAATTTTTATTGTGAACTCATCATTAGTGTGGGGGCTTTTTTCTGTAGCTGTTTTATATGTTCTGGTTGTGATATACTCCTATCAGATATACCTGACATTTATTTGTATTCACTCATGAGCTGTGTTACTGTGCTTGAATAAATTTAATATGTTTTTAGCTTCCAGAAGTATACTAATTCAATATTAATGCATATTCAGATTGGCAAAGGATTGATTTCATACCTACTTAGTAGACCACATTGAGGGTTGCTTATCAAGTATAGTACCATATTTGGAGGTTTAAAGTATCATGAACCATTTGAATATATAAGTGACCTAAAGTCTAGTATGACAAGATTAGAATGAAAATATAAATAGAAATTTCTATTGGCTATTAACGTCAATTACTATAGTTATGCTGGAGTCAACATGTGCATAGAAAATTGTCATAGGTAGAATAATTATAAATTTATAAAACTATTCTGGGGGTAATTTCATATGAGTGTGTGTGTGTGTGTGTGTTCATCTTCATAGTAAAATCATAAAAACCTAATAGGAGAATAATGCATATCACTTTATCAGGAATATTCAGTTCATTGATGACATATTTCAGATGTTATAACATCTGTGCCTAATTTTTGGCAAAAGAAGTTCTAGTCCTTTTTTGATAAATACTTATTTAAAGATCCTAATATTTGGAATACAATTTATAAAGATTTAGAGTAAAGATAAAAAGTTCCTAGTGAGTCAGACAAAATATAAAAATTGAGAAAATCCTATTACTTAAAAGTAAACTTTAAAAATGCATTTGAAATGTAAGATAACCCAGTTTTTACCTGGCAGTGTGAGGTTGTTTGATGTTCATTATTTTCTTTATCCTTAAAATCCCCTCATTTTACAAATGTGGAAGCTAACTCGTACAAATATTAGTAAATAATGGTGTTGATTTTCAAACTAAAATCTTTTTAAAACTTGAATGTGTTCTTACACTTATATAATATTTATTGGCATTACGTTTTTTCCTTTTAATGCAGCATTTAATAATAAGTAGAACTGAAGAATTTATTTTTCATAATTGAATGCGCAGATTGAGAGTGCTTTTAAGTTTCCATTGGATTATAATGTTCTAGGATTCTGAACAAACAAGCAATGCAATTATTAATCAAAATAAAAGCATATTGTAAATATAACACATACATTTTAGAATCAAGATGAGATATATGACTTGGAAAATTGTTCGTCATACTTGTATTTTTTAAATGTTTATTTATAAAGAGTTTTATTTATTTTAGTATTTGCTGGTTAAGTTGAGTCATCCCCAGTTGATCCAAAATTTAGGAAATGGATGCAATTTACACATATAATCATTTCCTTTGCAGTCACAACATTAAAAAGCGAAGGCAAAATCTTGAAAGTTTCAGTGACAATTCAATCAGAAAACTGAAGTAACAAAAGTAAATTGTTTGTTTTTTTCTTTGTCTTGTCAATATTTTTTTCATGCTTTCTGTACACAGATTCACAGTTCAACCTCTGTCTCAACCTACATCCAGTAGTTGCTTCTCTGTTCTTACAATATTAGCAATAACTAAATATCTTCTAGTTCTTCCAATATTTGTTTATATTTTGAATTACTACACTATAAATACCTACATATAACTAACCGAAATTTTGTAAGATAAAATTTATAGAAAAAAACAGGGTTCTCTTTTTGTAAAGGTACTAATATAATTCCAACAAACAATTAATGAGTAATAAATTATTACCAGGAACTGACTGTGTTTACATGTATTATATATTTTGTTTTGTAATAATTCTATGAAGGAGATAATCTAATTCTCCAGTTTTGAAGGTGAGCAGGTGAGCAAATTGAGCTTCACTCAGGTTAATCTTAATTAACCTTAGTTAGTTAGTTAAGGTTAATCTTAGTTAACCTTAGTGAGGTTCAGTTTGGAACTCAGTAATGGCATTAAAATTTGAATTAGGTTTTTTGATACTAAAATCATTTATTAAGTAAATGTAGCCTACCAAATTTAAAATCTTGTTTTTAGATGAGTTAGAATAAGAAAGGCCTCTCATCCCTCTACCTAATGGTAACCACTCTTATTTTATAAAGATATATTTTTGGGCGTTTGATATATATATTTTATTTGTGTACATATATACAAATAATTGTGTACATTGCCACAAAACATGCACTCATGTGTTTATGAAGCCATTATACATAATCATCCAAAAGTGGAAATGACCTTTATGACATTAATGAAATGACCTTAATGGCATTCTATTAAATGTCAGTAATAGAATGGATGAATATTAAGTCCTGTAGATTCATAAATTGGAATCCTGCACTCCTATAAAAATAAAATACTGCTCTAAGCATCATCATGGTTGATTCTTATGAAAATATTGAGTAGAAAAAGTCAGACCCCAAAACAGACAAGCTTTCTAATCATTTACTTACTTCAGAACATACAAGAAAGTCTAAAAATTATATTTTCAATTGAAGGGGACTTGAACTAAATGATGGTAGTGAAAATATACAGGTGAAAATGAAAAAAAGTAGCAGGAACATAAAACTAATGATTTCTAATGTGTTTGCCAAAAGAGAAAGAAAGGTTGATTGTAATTTTAAAATGGAGTGGGACAAGAGTAACAGATGGGGGAAACCAAAGAGAGGCTCTATCTTAGGGAAGGATATGAACTTATGAGTAATGTAATTCAGGGGTTGCCATGGAATGTCTAGATATAAATGTTTCCCACCCCAAAGCTGAAAATAATCATTAGAAAAGTTGGTGAGAACTATGGGTAGTAGAAACAATGCTTTATAAATGATAGCCGACGATATAATTGATAATGGGTAAAATTCCCAGACTATCAGAAAAATAACAAGATAAATCTAGGGTTTTAGACAATTCTTCTTTTTTAAGTTGGAAGGAAAATAGTTGGGGAAAGGAGAAATAAAAATGATACTACGGAAATGTTAGAAATAGTAACTGAAAGAAGAAGGGAGAAGAGAGGCTGATGAGATCTGATATTATCCACACTTCACTAAAAACAGCTATTAGCAGACTTTGTAAGTAGAGTAATCTAATTTTCTCAAAACCAATATTTTTTATTTCTTGAATTATACAACATTATTCTCAGTTACAGATGAGAAAACAGATCCTGAGAAACTGGTAAATTTCTAGTATTCTCAAAAGTATGCCATAAGCTAGTGACAAAGTTTTGATTCAAATTTAATAATTCTAGCCTCACAAATAAAGTTTTCATCATAATATTTTTTCTTTGTGATAAAAATGTTAGCAGGAGTAAATACTTTCAATAATTAAAGAATGTAAACACCCAGACAAGAATTAGGACACTATAGTCATAGACTTGATAGTCATCATATTGGCCTAAGACTTCTTTTTGTTACACATGTAACAAAGCAAATGAATAATAATGGAAATATAGTGGAAGTCAAAACAGAACCAAAGTTTTTATTGTTTTCAAATTCATACACTGTTGTCACCCTACTCATCTCTCATTGCCCCTAGAAAATTGATCGTTGGTTGTTCTCCACATACTCTTTTCTTAAATATCCACCTTTGGCAAAATCTTTCTTCTACTGAAACATTCTTTTAAGACTGTAAACAGATTTCACAGACTTACTGTAATCCCTTTACTTCTGAAAGTGGTATTGAAAACTCAGAAGTATATCTAATTCTTTCCTTTCTCAAATCAGGTTGAAATTTGAGAGATAGTGATCATTGGAAAAGCTAGTGAAGGTTATAAGCAGAGTCTTGGTATAAGTGAAAAAGTAGAAATTTGCACAAGTAGTCATGTGGATGATTCACAGATGACATGGTGGAAGAACTTTGGAGTATATATCAATGTAATATATATACATGTAAAATCAATAAAATAAATTTTAAAAGTGGAAATTTATAGACAACATGGACACAATTGGGTTAATTCACAAAAGAAGAGTCTGTACCAAGACTGAACTGAATTCATCCATTGGGTGCATTGTAGTACATGCTGGAGTATTTACCTTTGAGTTGATCAGCAAAATAAGAGGTGAACAGGACAGTTTACAGCTAGAAAAGTACCTATTCAATATAAGGTGCATGCTGGGGAAATGGATATAAACGGCAAATATACAGAGATTCTAGTAGAATTTTACATGTTAATAATACTCCCTCAAACTGCCACCATACAACCAGATTGTTCTAATATGTGGAATCTGATAAAACAAAGCAGAAAACAAAGACAGGGATACAGGAAACCAGGATATAGATTTGGTGAATATTAATTTATAGACCATAGATTTACTTCTTATATAAAATCACAGTTTTCTTAATATTACATAAAAGTTCATGATTTTTAAATTTATAACATTTCTCCCACCTCATGTTTTATTCATTCAGTACTTTTTTTAATGGGATGAAGTTGCTGTTCAGTGTTTTCAAGTTTAATGCCGTATGACTTTTAGTTTCAAATAAAACATAAAAATAAAAGGGATGATTTCAAATTCCCCTATACCCAAATCAAAGTATAGGCTGAACAGTGATTGATACTTTCTTTGTATTGATATTTTTCAAATGTAATGTTTATGTTTCAAACACATTTGTCTTCTTAGGTGTGTGGATATTCTCCTTGAGTCCTGTTTTAGCTCTTCCATATAGTTTACTACTCAACCCAGAATGTAAAGGTCAGCAATTCATATTCTAACTAAAAGTTATCTAAATATGCCATCTTTAAAATACAAGGAAACTAATAGCAAAATTAAATGGCAAAATGTACCATTTCTTTGATCAAACACTTTACACATGCAGAAAAATATGAAAGCTTCAATGTTTACAGTTTATTAAGGAATTAAAAATTATCTCAAAACCAGAAAAGCCAAAGTCAAACATCAATAACAACTTCCAAAGATAAGATAAAAGTGAATTCAGTTTTGGAAAAATAAAGTTATATGTTGACAATGATTAAGATGAGAAAATAAGTTTTGTTAAACAACTGTTCTCCAGAGTTACAGGATAAAAATTCAATTTTAACCAACCATGTTCAAGTCTCCCAGAGCACACATTTTGTTTATGGCTTTATTTTGCTTAACAAAGAATGGTTTAACACTGCATAAACTCAATCTATAACTTTGCTAAAACATAGATCTTGAATTTACACTTTTATTAATTGAAACTGAAGCAGATTTACCCAGGCTAATGTTATAAACCATATCCTGTAGCAAGATACTGCCTGTGAAATTGATGTTAAGAGGCGTCTATCTGCATAGTTCCTTTTGGGTTAAAGTGATTCTAAGGATTTTCATTTTTTTCACTTTGTTATTTCTATGGTTTTTAGATGCAACATGTTGCTTTGCCTGCAATCTCTGTGGTAATCGATAACATTCAAGAGAACTGAGATCATAACCTTAATCATCGTTTAAAGAAGCCATTAAAATTTCCCATGTTGTTGAGTTGAACTTGCAAATAAATAAAATATCAAATAATGTCAACTGAATCTATTAAACTGTAAATACAGGTGGATTCCATTTTCTCTTACTAAATGTCTAGTCTTTTTTTTTTAAATGCCTGATGTCATTTTTCTATTGAAGTTATCTGTAAATTCTATATTTTGAAAGGTATCAGGAAGAAATGTAAGAAAATAGTTGATATAAAACAATCCCCAGTGTCTGTAATTAAAAAAGAACCAGTTGAACTAATAAATTATTAAATCACTGCTGGAATGTCTATATAAATCCATAAATAGTAAGGAAAGAAACTGAGTTTTATGTAAGATAAACTGTAAGTCTGATAAGGCATAAGTCAATTCATTGATTAGAACAGCTAGGGTTCCAAAAAGAAGGGATTTGGTAAGACTCAAATCTATAGCTTTAACTAAGGCCCACAGAACATAACTAATTTTTCTTTAGTTCTTCTTAAATCCCTATTAGGATTTTCTAGGCTCTGATTTAAATTTCTATATTCTTTGCTAGTGATATATTTCCAATTATTATTATTTTATATGTAATCTTTATAATGATAATTAGCAATATGTAACTTCAACCCTTATTTCTGAATTTCTACAACCAATTTTCTACTTGATATCTTTGCTCCTATAATAAGAAATGCTGTAGTCTAATATGCTAAAATAAAACTAGCCACACACATGTCAAATTATTCTTCTTCACCAGACTCCTTCATAATAAATACCACTAATGTGTTCAGTTCCTAAAATTGCAATTTTTCCCTATCACAATCCCTTTCACTCTTGAGCTCTGCCCCTCTCATTCTTCTTAATCTCAGAAATCTCATTTCCTTTTTTAATGACCACTACTTCTTACAAGTTTTACTTTGTTAAATTGTTCATTATGTAACTGTGCAATATTTGTGCTTATCACTCTGACTGGTTAATATCAGTAATTCCCTCATATCCCTTTTCTATTTTGCTATTAAGTATAGTATATAGTCTTATGATTCAAGAACAAGTCATTCTTGATCCAGTCATTCACACACACACACACACACACACACACACACACACACACACACACCCTACATCTTTTGGTACTCTGGCCCTAACTATTCTAAATAGTGCTGCAATGATCATTTTAAAGCATATAATTCTTTGAGTTGATGGTTTCATGTTCTTTATTTTTTTCATTTCCACATTTTATTTTTTTTATGAATTATTTATTTATTTATTTTTAAGTTCATTGTATTGATTCGTCACCATTGTGCATTAATTGATCCCTCCTCCTCCCTCCATATCCCCCCTCTGTATCCCCCCCTCCAGTCACTCCATCTCCCATTTTTCTGCAATTTGTTGGTTGGTTAAGTTGATGTTCAGTTGTTGATTGTTTGGCCCGTTGTTCTCTTCCAATATCTGGTAAATGTGTGTGTGTGTATGTTTTTGTTTTTTTTGTTTCTTCTTTTTTTTTTAAACCCGGGGCTTTCTCACTTCACTAACATTTGTTAACTCTCCTGATCTTTTGTGCTCTTCACCTCCCCCATGTTCTTCCCCCTCCTCCTCTCTCACTCCATGGTTCAGTCCCATTGGTTGTTTTCATTTTTTCTTATTTGTTTGTTTGTTTTTCCCTATATCCATCATATAAGTGAGACCATCCTGTACTTCTCTTTTTATTTTTGACTTATTTCTACTAATATGAGTCTTTCTAGTTCCATCCAGGTTGCTGCAAATGACATATGTTTGTCCTCCTTGATGGATGCGTAGTTGTCCATCGTGTATATGTACCACTTTTTTTTCGCCAATCATCTGTTTTGGGGCATTTGGTCTGTTTCCAATTCTTGGCAATTGTAAACAGGGCTGCAATGAACATGCGCATACATGTGTCCTTTTGAATTAATGTTTTCATGCCCTCTGGGTAGATTCCTAGCAGTGGGATTGCTGGGTCGAATGGTAAGTCTACTTTCAATTGTTTGAGGGTCCTCCACACAGTCTTCCATAGTGGCTGGACCAGTTTGCACTCCCACCAGCAGTGTAAGAGAGTTCCTTTTTCTCCAAATCCATGTCAACATTTGTTGTTGTCTGTTTTATTTATATGGGCCATTCTTACTGGTGTAAGATGGTATCTCAGTGTGGTTTTAATTTGCATTTCCCTGATTATTAGTGATGTGGAGCATTTTTTCATATGCCTATTAGCCATCTGTATCTCCTCTTTGGTGAAGTGTCTTTTTAGTTCTTCTCCCCATTTTTGATTTGGTTTTTTGCTTTGTTTTTGTTGAGCTGTAGGAGCTCTTTGTGGATCTTTGTTATTAGACCCTTGTCACTTGTCTGGAGAGCAAAAATTCTCTCCCAGTCAGTTGGGTTTCTTTTTGTTTTGTTTATTGTCTCTTTTGCTGAACAGAAACTTTTTAGTTTTATATATTCCCAGCTGTTTATGTTTTCCTTCATTATTTTTGCTGGCCATAGTTGTTTCCCCAAATGGATTTCTGAGGTGAAATGCATGAAGGGTTTTGCACAGGTTTTCTTCTATGTATTTTATGGTTGCAGATCTCACTTCCAGGTCCTTTATCCATTTTGAGTTAATTTTTGTACAGGGTGTGAGGGTGTTATCCTGCATTTTTTTTACAAGTTTTGATCCAGTTGTCCCAGCACCATTTACTGAAGATGCTATCCTTGTCCCAAGGTATGGTTTTTTTGCCCCTTTGTCAAAGATTAATTGACTGTATATGTGCGGTTTTATTTCTGGGTATTCAATTCTGATCTGTTGGTCTGTTTGTCTGTTTTTGTACCAGTACCATACTGTTTAAGTATTATGGCTTTGTAGTACAGTTTGAAGTCTGGAATAGTAATACCTCTGTTCTCTCTTCTGTTTGTCAAAGGGTTTTGGCTATTGGGGTCTTTTGTTGTTACATATGAATTTCAGTAATTTTTTGTCTATCGCTTTAAAATATGTCATTGGGATCTTTATTGGAATTCATTGAATCTGTAGATGGCCTTTGGTAGTATGGCCATTTTGATAATGTTGATTTTTCTGATCCATGAACAGGGTATGTGTTTCCATTTTTTACATCATCTTCTATTTCTTTTAAGAATGTTTTATAGTTTTCATTGTATAGGTCTTTTACATCCTTTGTTAGGTTAATTCCCAAGTATTTGATTTTCTTTGGTGCAATTGTAAATGGGGTGTTTTTTCTAATTTCTTCTTCTTTTGATTGATTCTTTGCATATATGAATGCTGTTGATTTTTGTGTGTTGATTTTGTATCCCACTACCTTACCAAATTGGTTTATTATTTCAATCAGCTTTTCTATCAATTTTTCTGGGTTCTCTACTTAGAGAATCATATCATCTGCATATAATGATATACTTAGAGAATCATATCATCCGCATATAATGATAACTTTATTTCTTCGTTCCCTATTTGGATTCCTTTTATGTCTTTCTCTTGTCTGGCTTCATGTTCTTTAGATCAATACTCAAAAATGGGTTGCTAGGACAGCATTTCCACTTACAGTTTTTTAAGTTTTTGTAATGATTGTAGCAGTTTACATTCCAGTCAATGGTATAATAAAGTTCCTCGTTTTCTTCATCCTCTCTAGCACTTGTTGTTGCCTTTTTATTATGAACAATTCTAGTAAGTGTGAGATGGTGTCTTATTGCAATTTTTGCCTGATCTCTCTTATGGGAAGCAGCAATGAATATTTT
This sequence comes from Uropsilus gracilis, assembly GCA_004024945.1. Classification (NCBI taxonomy): domain Eukaryota; kingdom Metazoa; phylum Chordata; class Mammalia; order Eulipotyphla; family Talpidae; genus Uropsilus; species Uropsilus gracilis. The sequence continues at coordinate 6,014 of PVHY01018741.1, read as the reverse complement.
TCTCTGTACCTTTTACATACTGAAGACATCTTTTGTGTACTGTTAATTCACATCTGCTTTTTCATTTAATTTAGGGGGTTGTTTCTTGATTATTAAACTGTATAATTTTTTAGATATTAACCACCTGATGGTTATGAAGTGTCTGAATATGTCCTATTCAATAGATTGTCTTTTTAACGTATTTATATTTATGTTAGTTATATGTTTTTGTTTTGTTTTTAATTTGAGTCATGGAAATTTTCTACTGCTTTTATTTCTTTTACCATAAGGATCAAGATTCAACAATTACCTTTATCATTGATATAATAGGCCATATCACAACTGTTTTCTTTTTTATTGCTGCAGGACTTATTTCTACATATGTAGTCCATTTAAAATTTATTCTTGTACATGGTCTTAGTGTTAGAGTGATCCAGATTCACTCTTTTCAGTGTGACCTTTCATTTTCTCCAGAATAATTTGAGAAATGATTTTTTTTGTCTTAGATCAGCTACAACTCTTATCGTAAAGTTTGTTATTAACCTAATTTATATTTGCTTAAACTCTTGTATTGGCTTATATCTATTTCTAAAAGTTTGCATTTATGTCTTTACTTGTGAATAGATTCAATTTGTTTGGAATAGATTTAACTTCCTAGAGAGATAGATAGAGATAGATAGACAGACATAGACCTATGTATTTACATTAAAAGTTTATATGTACACACATATATGACAACTTATATTTGTGATATTATAATTCCTACCATTTTAATATATTATTCTTAAAATTAATTTCCCCCATTCTCTTTCTGGTTTCTATTGGAAATACATTGGACCAGTTCACCTAATTTTTCATGTCTAATATGCTCTCTCTTTTAACTTTCTCTTCATTTCCCTCACAATGTCATGAGAATTTCTTCAGTACTCTCCGTTAATTCTTTCTTTATGTATGTTTAATATATTTAATTTAGTTTAATTTCATTGATTAACTTTTCATTCCTAAAGTTGCAATTAATACTCACTGAAAACTATCTTGTACTTTCTAAAGCATTTGCTTCTCTCATAGTTTCTTGCATTTTCTTTTTTTTAAATAATTTTAAACATTATTTTATACTGTATTTTAGTGATTCCTAAATGCATATTATTAATGATGTGCCCTTGCAGAGAAATCTAAAGAGTAAATTTGGAAGATACCATCTCAGGAATGCTATTTTGTTACCATTTCTCTTTAGGATATTTTTGTTCTTGTCATTAGTATAGTAAAATAAAATCCAAACTTGTGTGAGAGATTTTCAGGATTTACTTTTTAAGCTCATCATTGAAGTCCTAAATTTCTTGGCTGAGATTGATAATTGTCAAAGAGAATAAAAATGTCAGTGACTGTGTATCACTCATTTCTACTTGCTTCTTCAGTTTTGACCACTGAAGTTATCTTAGGTATATTTTTTACATTTTAAATAATATTCATTATGTTTTATTCAGATCTTCTGAAAAACCTTTTATAATGTATATGTGTGTTACTGGTTTCTAGAATGTATTTTTTGACTGAAATGAGCCTACTTAAATTTTGATTTTTTTATCTAACTTCATAAAAAGAAAAAGATGTCACAGCAAATTTTGAATTAAATGTTATTTGTATTCCCAGTGAAAATATTCATATTTGGACACTTTTTTATTTGGGTTTTTGACTCAGGGTCAAAAATGGAAAATATGTGGTGAGTGAACTAGATCACACCAATTGCCTTTCAACCCTGGTTACTTTCCCTGTTGCCTATAATCTGCTGCCACTTCAACACATGTCCTGGATTCACTCATGGCTGAAGTGATAATGAGGGTTGGATTTTTGATACAAAGAAAAGAAAATCTTAAGGAAATATCACATTAGGGAAAAGGAGAACTTTTTTATTTATATGTTTGTTACATATGTATGTATGCTTTTTTCAGAGAAATATCTTGCATATATATTTGATAGGTATGCACTATGTATTATAATTCTTAAGAATTTAAATGCTAAAATAATTTTATGGACTTAGAGTGGATACCTATTTGCATTTGTTTTCATAATTTTTTTCTATATTTGGTTCTACAAGCAAATACAGAAAGAGCCAGCTTATACGTACCACCTGCCTAGTACCAAATACAGAAGAGGCAATAATGCAAATGTAATTTATTCTTCACTTTATTTTCTAACAAATGAAATGATCGCAATGTTGAAATGATATACAACTTAGTATTCTGTTCCTGTATTCAAATGCTAGCATTCTTTTATAGAAAAGACACCCCTTTTAAGAATTAAATGATGAAATATGAGGTGTATGACTAATTGTAAATGTCATTTGAATAAATTTGCATATGAAAGACCCTCAGGAAACTTTTCAAATGCCTTTTTTATGGTCACATGTACAATCCATAATCATTTGATTTGGGATGCCTCCATTCCCACACTCATGCCAATATCTTTGTATTTGAAAAGAAAGTTCCAAAAAGTTGTTTCTTATTTCTCAATCATTCACTTAGTGACTTATCTTTGTTGTCTGGGAGGATTTCGCTATCCCGTGGATGCCATTCTTCGGACCTCATCAAAATGCAGGATGAGGGGAAGAGAATGGGAAAAGTATTTGACCAAAAAACAAAAGGAAATATAGAAGTTGGAGCATACTGAATTAGACAGATTGACATATTAGAAAGATATTGAGACTATTTTGTGGTTCTAGAGCTCAAGGTATCACTAAGTCTGTTCGTTATCCTCTCCAAATATGTGAAAGAAAATCTCCATTTAAAGATCCCTAAAACAGATACTGGTTTAAGCATCCCCTGCTTCACAATTCCCTCTAGTGAGATCATGTTAGTTAAATTCCAGTGCAACAGAAGACTGCAACTGGATCATTGTTCACAGGAAACCTTAGATCCCTGATGTCATTATTCTAATCATACTGGCATTACTTCTGGCACAGAACTGCAAAGCAGCAATAAATTCAAGGTTGCTCACCTCTCACATTTTTGTTTCCTTATCTACCAGTGCCAGCCTGATTAAATTAACATGCATTATCCTATATCTCTTTTCTAAAGAAAACAAAGTAATATAGATGATAGCACTTGATTTAGGGGTCTAAGTACACACTTCTTTAGCTGTGGCGCTACCACACACAGCCAAATCATCGATCACCTTGTACCTAGTCCATTGGACCACTTTCACTCCCCATTCCCAACCTGCCATTGTGGTCACCTCAATTTTGCAACTAAGTTACCAGGGTTATTTATTCATTTATTTATCTGCTTGTTTATTAGTTTTATTGTTCCTTTCCTTTGTTTCTTACATTTAACATGTGAGGTGCTTCCAAAATGGTAGCTGAGCTTATTGCAAGTGTTAAAACACTTTGGGCACTTCAGCCCTTGTCAGGTAAAGTGTCCACCATTTACCTAGTCACAGATTCAAACTATCAAAATACATTATATTACTAAATATTACTTAGCAATAGGATTTTCTTTGAATAGCAATTTTTTTAAGTTTTATTTTTCTATCTGTGTATTAGATTGTGTTCTTCCCATGAGAACAATAGAGGATTGAAATGTATAATCTAAGAAGCTAGTATTTGAAATATCAAATTCCAGGTTTAGGTATAAATAATCTAATGAGGTTTTCCATCTTACCAAATTTAAATATATATATATATGTTCCACTTTAAATATTTATATTAATATATTTAACTCTTTTTTATTCAATTCAATCATAAATTTTCTTGATATTTAATATATTCAATAGGATTACTGAAATTATTTCATAAAATGGATAACTAGTAAATTCATTATCATCTGAGGCAGAAAAGTAACAAATAAGAGTAGTTATGAATTTTTTGTCAACTTTAAAAAGGCTAAAGTGTTGGGAGTGCAGATGGAGAAGTGTATTGTGAGTGTGCAACACATCTGTGTGCTTCATATGAACAAAGCCTGATCTGGCATTATTAATATGACCAGGAGTACAGATTTGTCAACAAATCAATGTTATCTTTTTTTTTTGATCAGAAGACACATTCACTTTAGAGGACTATAGTACTGATTTCAATCTAGCTACTAGATTGACTCTGCTAATGGTTCAAGACAAAACTGTCACTGTTTCTCAAACAATTATTTCAAACATATGCTCTGCTAGTAGAGGCCCAGTAAGTGTTATCATCTTTCCTACAAAATTAAAGACTGCAATAAATTTTTTAACAAAAAATAAAGTATTCCCACATGGTACAAATGGTCTTAATGTGCCTTCAAAGACATTCAGTAATAGCGAAAATTTTTTTCAACTCCTTAATTTAGTTTACATGAAACTAAAAAGTATTATTCAAAATGGATAATGCTATTGCTTTAAAAATCCAAATTTTACATGCAGTGCAGTGAAATATATTTTTCTCTTATAAAAGATAGGTAGAAAAACATAATGAAAATTTATAAGACAAGTATACATACTTCTTTGGTGCATTTTCAACACTGATCTAATTTTTTTTTTTACTTTTTTTTTCAATTTTTTTTTAATTGAGATAATGTCTAGATACCTCTCAGGGTACACACCTCCAAATTACCAGTTGTCCAATATCATAACTCATTGTGCTCCTATCCTACCCCCCTTTGGACTTAACCCTTAAACATGTTCCCTTTAGTGAAACCAGCACCTTGAGGACATTTCCATTGCCAAAGATTTGGCAAGAAGTCTTCATGCTATCAATATATGACATAGTCTAGGCATAAAAGCTCATATATATAATATAATTGTATACTGTAGCAGAATTACAAAATGTGGTTGAAAGAGCTAGAAAAAAAGAATAATTCCTTTTCCGGGTATCAAGACAAGCTTTAGTGAGATTTTAATTCAGCTGATACTAAAAAATGGGTACAAAGAATCAAGATGGAGATAAGGGTGGATCAAAAATTTGCTTTAAAAATGACTATTTAAGAAATATTTAAGAAATGTGAGATGGGGGATAAGGGGAAATAATGGAAGATACATTTAGAATGAGAATGCACTGGAGATTATTGTAGAGAATTTTAAAATGGTAGAATGGGAACACTGAGTTCAGTGGGAACACTGAACACTGTGGTAAATGTTTTAGTTTTTATTTTATGGAGACATGAGAATTTATTTTTTTCTTAACAAGGTAATATGTATGAGTTAGGATAAGTACTTCACAATTGTGTTCATACCAGAACTACAACTGTATTATATGAAACTATCCCTCTTACCTTTTAAGCTTGAACCAGAAGAAAATTACTGCAGCTTTACACACACATGTGCACACATACACAGAGTCATCTAGTTTTAACCTAAAATGGTGGGTATTAGGATATTGAACACTTTCTCTTTAAGGAAAGTATTGCCTATTTAATTTTGCTTCTGTGGATAAGTCATCATATGTATTTGAAGACAGTTTGGAAGATTTTGGTAGTTTGTATGATTGTGACATCAAATTGCATTTTTATTGTTACAGATGATGGTGCCTGTCATTTAAATGAACAATTGTGGTAAGTTAGTTTTTCTCTTCTCAAATATGCATAGAACATTTTCCTTTTGGAGATTTTAAGAATTTATGTTTCCCATAGAACCTATAAAAACCTGAACATTTAGAAGAATCTAAAGTCAGGAAGGCTGAATTTTCCATTTTTTGCTTCTAAATTGAACCAATATGGGAATCTTCTGTACACATATCTGAGGATAGGAGGACTACCATTTGCCGTTTTGTGAAGACCACCTGCTTGCCCAAGTGTGGCCCTGAGAAAACACCCAATTATTCATACCACTAGTGACAGTAGAATGTCATATATATTTTTTCCAGTAATTTCAAATCATATAGAAATTAGTAATAAGCAGATAAGCAGCAGGTGTTTCTCTCTTTTCTTCCCTCAGTTCATGGAGGTGTTCATGACCTTGATATCCAACAGGTTGATTTTCACTTTTCCCTTTTCAAGGATGATTAAATTTGATGTTGTCTTTGTTTAATCATCCTATTGGGAACAGATACTGAGAGGATATTTCTTTTCTATCTTTTT
>PVHY01018740.1:0-28696 GCA_004024945.1 Uropsilus gracilis | reverse complement strand
TTTTTTTTTTTTTTTTTTTTTTTTTGAGACTAGGCCTCACTATTTTTGCCTGTGGAACTACAGGCTCACGTTACCCATGGTACCACGGACTCAAGCAGTCCCCAGCCTCAGCTTCCCAGGTAGCTAGGATTACAGGCGTGCACCACCACACCCAGCTATTTTTTGGGGGCACTATGTCTCATTGTGTTGCCCCAGGTGGGACTCGAACTGCGATCTCCAGACCCAGTCACTTACAAGCAAGCACCACCATGCCTGGCTTTGTTCCCATCATTTGGATGATAAACTTGTCACAGGATCTCTTCCAGAAATGTAGAGCCTGATACCCCAAATCTGTCCCATTTCCCAAACCCCCAGAGCATAGGAGGACCAGTGTTTTACCTTTAGCTGAAGTGGGTTACAGTGGGGAGAAGGAGATAGATGTCAACCTACCTCCTGAATTGGTTCAGGGAGGACTCACATCCCCATGAGGCACAGTGATATATGGTATTGTCCCTCCCCTTGACAGTATGCCCCCCCCCCCATTTGCCAGATAGGCATAGTACTGGGCAGATTGTAGGAAGGAGGAGGTATATCTTCAAAAGCTCTAGTGGAGTATTCTCAATCCCACAGTACTGTCAGGTCACTGAGATCAATGGAAAAGACAGGCTTGTCCAGAAGTTTCTACCCTCTAGACAACTGTTACCATAATACTCTTTCTAAACTCCAATAGGTAAGATCAAAGTTGGTGGGGACTGTCCCCCCAAAAACCTGGGTGTGAGCACAAGAAGAGTAGATAGAGCAAGTTAGCATTTTGAGTGGGTTAGTCTTACTCTAAAAAGTCTGGTCTGAGAACCTTGGAGACAGTCCAATGTTCCTACTCAGGCTGCATAGCAACTAAAGAGCTTAACTCGGCTGCCTTTTTCACTTGGGTGTGGTGGATCCAGTTCTTTCCAGCAACCTTTATGGCTGTAGGTGTCATTAATATCATAGGGAATGGGCCTACCCCCTGAGGTTCCAGGAATCCTGGGTTGTGTCAGTTGACCCACACCAAGTCACTTGGATGGTTTGGATGAGGGGGCAATCTGTCTGAACTGTCAGGTTGTGCAGAATAGAACACTTGCCAGATGGCCAGATGAACATGACCAAGCACCTGTTAAAGCACCTGGAGAGACTGGAGGAGAGATTGGTTAGATATCCCTGCCACTAATTCTGCTTGTAACTTAGGACAGAAGGGAAGAGGCCTTCCAAACAGGATTTTGAAAGGGAGTGAATCTCACATGCAGAGAGGCAAAGGGGAGGAGGCTTACCTGGTTTCTGCCTAGCTCTATGGTTAATTTGTCAAGGTTTCTTTAAGAGTCCAATTCATTCTCTCAACCTGTCCTGAACTCTGAGGTTGATAAACACAAAGCAAATTCCACTTAATTTGCAGGACTTGGGATACAACTTAATAACTTGTACTATAAAAGTAGGACCATTGTCTGATCCCCTTGCTATAGGCAAACCAAATCGGGGCGCTGTTTCCTGAATTAATTTTTTAACCATTGTCTGCGTAGTTTCAGTATTAGTAGGGGAAGCCTCTATGCAACCTGAAAAGGTGTCTATAGAGACTGGCAGACAATACCCCTAGTACAGGTTTAGCTTCAGTAAAGTTCACTTCCTAATGTTGTCCTAATTGAGTTCCCTTTTTTCTGGTCTTGGGAGCTGGGGGGGGAGGGATGAGGGGGAGGAGGAGGGATTTTGGAAGTTTACTTGTGCGCACATTGTGTGCATGAGTTCACTTGTGCACACGTTGCACACCAAGTTACCAGATCCCCTACCATTTTGTCCAAGTTGGGGATGTAGTAATGATGACTTATCAATTGGGACAACTTTGTAGTACCCAGTTGAGTTCCCTGATAGATTTGTTCAAGCAAGGTTCTGCCCACCATGCTTGGCATAAAAATCCTTTGATCAGGTACCCTTGGCAATGTGTGATTGCCAAATAAGTTGGCAGCCATATGGTTTCCAACAGGGCCAGGATCTCTTCTGCATTTTTTATGTCTTTTTCCCCAGACATGAAGAGTCCCCTCTCTTTATAGAGGGCTCCATGTACATGTGTGTTTGTGAAAGTGTACTTGCTGTCCATATAGTTGTTCAGTTTTTGCTCTTCCGTGTTGGTAAGCCTGAGTCAGTGCTATCAGCTCAGCCTTTTGTGCCAACGTCCCATGACCCAAAGACTGGGCCCAGATGAGCTGATCTAATATTACCAAAGCTGCCCCCATGTACCTGACTATATCTGAGATGAAGCTGTTCCCATATGTGAACAAGGTCTCATTTGGGTGCTCCCACAGGATGTCCATCAGGTCTGGTCAGAGAGATTGTATAGTAGTTGTGTTTTCCATGTAGTCGTGTTCCTGTCCCAGAGTCAATTTCTCAGTCTCTTTGGCCATAGATGCTACCGCTCAGAGGCAGGTGGGCCAATCTGCCACCACATATTCTAGCCTTTTGGATAGGTAGGCCACCTGTTGTTGCCATGGGCCAAGTGTTTGGGTGAGCACTCCCTTTGCTATTTCCCTAGTCTGAGTCATATAGAGATGAAAGGACTTATTGAGATCCAGGAGTGCCAAAACCCATAAGGTTGTCAGAGCCAGTTTTAGCATTTCAGAGGTTTTTTTGCTCAGCCTCAGACCAAACCAAGGGGGATTCTTCCCCACTTCTCCCTGCCATGCTAGAATACAAATACAAAGGCTTGCTATTTCAGTGAAGCCCCAGAATCCAGAGAAGGCAATAGTCCACTGCACCCAGAAATTCCTTCATAGTTTCTTTGTCTTGGGATAAGGATCTGCAGAATAACAGTCACCCTTCTAGATGACAGTGTCCTTGTGCCCTCCTTTATCTCATAACCTAAATATGTCATTTGGGAAGTGCAGTTGAATCTTTTTAGCAGATACTTGATACCCTGATTTGTCCAATGCCTATATAGGTCCTTCTTTGCCTTAATGCAAGCCTTTAAATCTTTAGTAGCTAACAGAAAGTCAAGTATTGGAGTAACACAACCTCAGAGTGCTCAAGTCTGAAGACCTAAAGGTCCTGACCTCATCAAACAATGTGGGGGAATTTTGAAATTCTTGCAGGAGTTGAGTCCAAGTGAGTTAGCAGAGAATCCTCTCTCCAGGTCTGTCCAGTCAAATAAAAAAAGGAGCTGACTCTTCCCCTGCCAAGGGGAGGCTGAAGAAGATATCCTTAATATCCAGAACAGTGTATATTCAGTAAGAAGGAGGCAGTGAGCTGAGAGAGTGTAAGGGTTTGGTATCATAGGGTGAATAGTTTCAACCCTTTTGTTTACCTCTTTTGCACTGGTGGATAATCGCTAGTCTGTTTCACACAGGAAGAAGAGGTGTGTTCCAAGCTGTCTGACAAGGAATCAGAATGTCATCAGACCTTGGCCTGCAAAGGTACACTGCTATGACTTCTTTAGCCTCTAGGCTAAGGGGGTATTGTTTGACTTGGACCTAGGTACCTTGAAACTTAAGCTGAACAGCAATTGGGGACCTGTACGAGGCTAATCCTGGCTGGAGTGCTCTGGAGCAGGACCTCTAAGGTTTATCAGAGGCAGGTTTGACTTTCTCCAGACTCTCAGGACCTGTTGCTGGAATTGAGCCAAGAGATCAGAGAGGTCCATTTTGACTGGCTTTGTAGTCAACAAATATTTTTCACTGAGTGGGCAAGTAAACATGATTTAAATCAGGGTTTTTGCCTTTCCCAAGCCTGAATTGGACTGACAGAGACTCTTGGAGAAAGGAAATAGTGGCCTGTAGTTTTTATGATAAATTTCTTACTATTAAGGGGTCAGGGCACTCAGGGACCATAAGAAAGAAGTGAGTCATGGTCTCCTTTCCTAGATCTGTGATTCTTGCCTCTGTACAGGGGTATTCCAGTGGATTTAGGTTTTCCAGGGGCCCTATGAGTTGGGGTCTTCTCTTTAGAGAGCTTGTCGGTGGTTCCTGTATCCACTAGGATATCCACCCTGGGCTCCTGGGACCATCTCTATCAGAGCCCTGGCCCCATCAATCCTCTGGGATGGCCAGTTTTGGAGCACTAAGGGGAACTTGTATTTTAGTTTGGCACAGTCTTTTGCCCATTGGCCCTTTTTCTTGCAGCAGGCACACTGATCTTTATCTAAAGTGTCTTTTTGCTGGGCTTTTGGTTTTCATCCTTGGCAGGACTGTCTTGACTGAGGATCTTGGGGGCTGCCACCATGATTTTGGTCATCTTTTTAGCTTGTCTATCTTCTGGCGCATCTCCATTGAGTAATAACCAATTCAGACAAGAGTATTCCCTCAAGTCCATTTAACTTTTGTAATTTTTTTCTAATATTAGGAGCCAATTGGAAGGCAAGGCTATATTAATGGCTTGCCTGTTTTCTGGGGCCTCCAAGTTGATATGAGTATAAACCCTAGACATTCCAGAAAGGCAGTGGGAGACTCATCTGATTTCTGGTGAGTCTCACCTACCTTAGATAAATTGGTGGGGTAGTTGCCTCAGGCAAGTCCCCAAAAATCCCTGGAGCAGTCTGGCAGAACTGGTCTAGAGCCTCCTTACCTTCATCACTATAGGAATCCACCAACATTGTGGGGTCTAGTGAGGGGAAGACTTTCTCTAAACATGCAGCGTTGTCTATGGGGAGGCCAGCAGGACCAATAATGGTCTTTTGAGCCTCCCTAGAGATTTGCTTTCACCTCCTCAAGGTAAAGAGAGTCTGGAAGAGCTATTGGCAATCATACCATGTTGGTTGATGTATGAGGAAAATGGCTTGTAGAAGAGAAATCAAACCCTGGGACTTCTCAGCAAAGGAGAAATTTTGATGTTTCCAGTTGTAGAGATCACTAGTTGAGAAGGGAACAAAAACTCTAAAGGGACCATGGTCTGGCACTGCCCCAGGCAGCACAGGGGCCTATCTCAAGGGGAGGTTGGGCACTGGCGGGACTAAAGCAGAGGGGCAATAGGACAATCCTCTACAAGTATGGGAGAACTAAGGGGGTCTCCAGAAGGAGGGGAAGGTGGGGAGAGTGAAGAGGTGGCAAGAGAGGGGGAGGAGCAAGAGAAGGATCAGAAGGGCAAAGAGGTCAGTAAGGGAGTAGAAGAGCATCCTCCAGAGAATCATTTCCCTGTAGGACTGGCAGAGCCACCACCTGTGTTTGCCCTGATGGTGGGGGTGGCCCAATCATGAGGATGGCTAGTGGTGTTTTTTGGGTCCACCCTTGACACAGGGTTTGAATCATGATGTTCTCTCAGAAATTATCTCAATCCAGACCTGAATGTAGGCAATTTGGTCAGGGTGGCCAGTTCTTCCAAAGGTCCACTGCCAAAACCTATAAGCAGTAGAAAGATTGGTAAAACTCTCTGAGAGTCAACTGATATTAAAACTTGGCCAGTCAATTTCACAGGACTTTTTAAGATCAAAGGTAGTCACAGAGATTCCATAGTCACAGAACTTTGTCTGGAAAATTTTGAATTTAATCAGAATATAATCAAGGGGAGTACTAGGGCTTGATGTAGACTGTCCCACGAGATCTAGTCTGAAAAGAAAAGACAAGTAACTGATAATAAAGACCAACCACAAAACAACAGGAAGGATACAAAAGACAGAAATGAGTGGCCACACAAATACAATCAAGGAATTCATCTATGGGTCAAAACCACAAGAACGGATCCTCCACCAGGGGAGATATGACATCTTACAATTATCTCTAAATTCAGGACACAGTGCTGTATACAGCTTTCCAACAAGTCCTCAGAACAAGTAGGCCCACACCAAGCTTACCTCCAGAGGCGGTCAAGACTCCAATGACTAGACCTGATTTTGGGCTAATGTTCCCAAATGAGATTTACAGACTCCCCCTAAGGAATGTTAGCTCAGGTCTTCTAGGAAGCAATCCTTTTGAGTCCTCCAAAATGGGGAAGGGTAATCCCTAGACAGAAGACTGAGTCAAAAGTTCAATTAAGTTACAAAGCTTTATTAGCAGCCTGTGACTGTCTCTCAGGCAGGGGAACAGCCTCAGGCAGAACTTAATGGTTTTTAAAGCCAAAAATCAGTATTAAGCATTAAGGACCACATTAAGCATTAAGGACCACATTAAGCATTAAGGACTGGAGGGTTGCAGGTGACAGAGCAAACAGGAATACAGAAGCAAAAGCAAGCTGTTAGAGCAATGGAGAATGTTGACATATCCTCGTTTCTGGCTACAGAAGATATTTACACCATGTTTCTGATGGAAACTATACCTTTAATCTTTTAATTGGAATTCCTTTGTTAACTGCCCTTTGAGAATGTTTTACTAGGCCTCAAAACTAAGGGACTCATTTGAAACATCAGTAACAGAAAGTTGATATTTCATTGAAATAATATGATTTTATAAAAGTTCTAAAACTGAGACAACAAAGTATTTGCAAGAAAATTTTACTGGTGCCATAATCAGCTCTTAAAACTGAACATTCACAAAATTCCTTGCTCAGATCAAATATACATTATATAAACATCTTTATCGAAAAAGAACATTTGACACTTTTTCATTGGAAGGTTTTTTTCTGAAATAGCATCTTAGCACACTTAAACTCCTAGGTGGCAAAAATAGCATCTTGTCCCATACTCATCTAAACATGTTGACACAGTCTTTGGAGAGCTTTCCCTGTGAATGTGTTTGTCAGTAACAAAAAGCTGTCTTTGTATTGAAATTCAATGGTTCTTTTAGAAGTCCTAAAACTCAGAAAACTATTCCAAGTAAGTTTTACTGGCGATGGACTCAGCACTTAAAACTGATAAACATAAACAAAACTCCTTAGTAGATTACAATCTACATTATAGAAACAGTTTATACCAAAAAAAGGGCCTAAGTTGACACTTTTTCATTGGAAGCAAGTTTTTCCCGAAATAGCATTGTAGCACACTTAAAATCCTAGATGGTGAAGTAGCCTCTTATTCCAAACTCACCTAAACACAACACACATAGTCTGTGAAGATGGGACCCCAATTTGGGCAGTATTGAAATTTAGGCGTTGCTGTCTGAAAAACACAGAGTTTTATAAAAGAGGACTAAGCAGGAAGTACTTTCACTTTGTTGCAAATTCTAGGTGTGGACCCTGAAGGAGAGAATGTATCACCAAAGGTTGCTTAGAGGGAAAGTGGAGCCTTTGGCTTTTAGGAGGAAGAGGAAAAAGAGAAAGAGATAAAAAGGCAACTAAAGAGATGGAGACTTTGGGAGAGAGGAGAGGTGAGAATGGTAGGTGGGTAAAAAGTAGCCCGAGTGACCAGGGCTTGCAGAAACCCCCTAGAAGAGTGAGCTGGTGTTGGCAAGAAGCCATGGTGGCCAGCAGAAGAGTGGTCGGTGTGGAGAGTGTAGCACTGAAGCAAGGTGGCAGAGTGAGCTGGTACCTGGAGATGGCCAAGGATTTGGAAAGCTGATTTGTGCATCAGCATTTGAAGTTTGAAGCACCTTGGAGAATTGGAGCAACTCAGAACACTGGAGAGAGAAGAAGCAAAAAGAAGATGACAGAGACAGACTGGAACTTTGCCGAGTGCCTGCTTGAAGTTTGGAGGAGCAAAGGGGTACCATCATGAACATGTGTCTTTGGGAGCTTTGGGACTGAGAATGGTGACTGGGGTAAGATAACTGCCACTTAATGACTTTAAGGACTTTTTGTTTTCCCTGTTGAATTCCCTTGTTAACAAAACCCTGTGCCATACACAGCTAGTAAAACTGAGTAACATACACAAAACTTGGTCGGTCACAATCTACATTAAAGTTCTTATCCAAAAAGGCCCATTTGACATTTTTTGGGAAGAAGTCTGGTCTTCCTTGTTGGATTTGAATCTCTTGCTTTTGGAGGATTGTTGATGCCCTCTTGGCTTCTTCTGGCTTGGAGGGAGTGTAGCTGTGTCTTCCGAAGAAGTGGTGATGCCATCTTAACTCCCTCATCCGGCTTAAGGTTGACATTTTGTAGACACACATGGCTGTTGAAACCATGTGCGCTTTGGACTAGAGACTGGACTGTGTGATAAGATTACTAAAGGGATTCCCTTGTACCTCTCAGTGACTATTTTCTCATTTGTCTTTTATTAAGTAAATTTGTTTCTGCCTCCCTCTTAAGGTTTATGTGGTCTTGCTACTGCATGCACAGGCTGGGAAGAACCTGGTGTGTGGCTGGCTTTAAAGGGCCAGCTGCTCCTGTATGTAAGTTTGGTTAAGCACCCTATTTTGTTTTCCCACCCGATTTTAGTTCATGGTTCTTAATTCCCCTAAACTTGGTGGCTCACATCCTCTAGTTGGAGAGTTTTCCATTAGCATCTAATCCTCAGTAACTCATTTACAGTATTCAACTAAGCAGTAAATTTGCATTGACTGGAATGATTCTCTATGAAATCCCAAAACAGAGAAAACAGAGGGTTCCAAGAATCACTTAGTGGTCCCTTACTCAACAGTAATATACACAGCACACTTTGCTCTGTAACTACCAAGAGTTTAGAAACATTTTGTACCCAAGCATGTTATGGAAAAGAAAATGTTCCCAATCAAAAAAAAAATGTTGGAATTAGGATTTCCCTGGGATCACATCTTAGCATAGTTAAAAACCTAGAAAGGTGGTTATTACTAATTCCTAAGTTATCTAAACTTTATGACTCATATAGTCTAGTTGGAGAGTTTTTCTTGTGCATCTATTCCTCAAATGCAGTGTTCAACAGAGTAGCATGTTTGCATTGAAATTTAAATGTTCTTATATGAATGTCTAAAACTCAGAATACAGATGGTTTCCAAGAAACACTTAGTGACCTCTTACTCTAAATAGTAAGTAACATACATAGCACACCTTACTCTATAACCATCTACACTTAAGAAACATTTTGCCTCTTCAATAAATGGTGCTAGGAAAACTGGGCCAAGACATGCAAAAAAAAATGAACCAAGAAACCTCCTTAACACCTTGTACAAAAACCAAATCAAAATGGATAAAAGACTTGAATGTAAGACCTGAAACCATGAAATATGTAGAGGAATACTTGGGCAAAACCCTCCATGAGTTACAATTCAGTACACATTCTTGGACACATCTATAGTCGATAAAAAAATGAAGGAAAACATAAATAGTTTGAACTACATGAAACCAAAAAGCTTCTGTGCAGCAAAAGAGACAACAGACAAAACAAAAAGAAATCCAACTAAATGGGAAAAAAAAATTGCCCTCTAGGAAACTGATCAGGTTTTTATAACAAGGATCCATAAGAACTCACACAACCCAGCAAAACAAAACAAGCAGTTCAGTCAAAAAATGGGGAAAAGAACTAAAAAGACACTTCTCCAAAGAGGAAATACAAGTGGCCAACTGGCACATGAAAAAATGCTGTCACTAGCAATCAGAGAAATGCAAATCAAAATCACAATGAGATACCACCTTTTACCACTAAGAATGGCCCATATCAAAAAAACAGGCAACAACAAGTGCTGGTGTGGATTTGGAGAGAAAGGAGCACTCCTACACTGCTGGTGGGAATGTAAACTGGTCCAGTCACTATGGAAAGCAGTGTGGAGGACTCAAACTGATGAAAATGGAACTACCATTTGACCCAGCAATCCCTCCTCTGGGAATCTACCCACAGGAGACTTCCATGCATGTACAAATGGATACTGATAGGGGGCACCTACCCTCCTGGGTGTCATTGTCTCCTGTTTAAGATTGCAGATTTTAAGGAAGATATGCTAAAATCTGAGAATGGCCTTGATTAAAATTTTCTTTCAGAAGGATACAAGGGAGAAGAAGAACTAAAATGGGTTTTTTTCTTTGTAATTTGATAATTCAGGAATTGTGCCTGGAAGGTGGGAAAACAGAAAGGATATATAAGGAGGTTTGGAGCAAAGAAAGGGATTCGGATTCTGATTTTGATTCAGATTCAGGTTTGGATTCTACCATTTTGTGGCATGAAAATGTGAGCTATGTGAGGTTGGCCATGTGGTCAATGCCTGGGGCGGCCCCACTGCAACCTTTGGCTGGCCCAGTCTAGGAGTATCTGTGTTAAAGGAAGTTAAGGAGTTTGCAGATTTGAACTCCGTGTTGGAGTTTGTTTTGCGGAGTTTAACTTGTGCCTGGAAGAGGCCGTGCGAAAGTCAGGCCTGAAAAGAAAGTGAACTTTGCTGGTTCCGGTACTATGGAGCTTCTTCTACTACCTGGAGCAGGACAAGGAGAAGAGTTGGAGCACGTCAAAGGAAGATGTCTTCAAACACGTGGAGATGAACTCTGACTGACTGATGTTGATGAGATGATCAGGACTGAGAGACTGAGGATTTTTAGACAATCTGGGAAAGGACTTTGGACAATGTTGAGATAGGTTTTGGACAATGTTGAAGTAATTTGGAGTTTTACTTACATGTCTCTTTTTGCGGTAATAGGAAATTACTTTGTTTAGTAATAAATTAGTCTGCACTCTGAGATTCTTGCTTTGGCTTGGGATTTTGGTGAGAAGGCTGGGGATGGTAGAAAGAACCCATGGAAGTCTCAAAGACGGTAAATTGAGGCAAACTAGTCTAAAGTTTAAACTGTTTCAAAGTTTTTCTTTTTTAGGTCTGAGAGAGGCAAGAGGCACATGCCTGTAATACATGGGAAGCTGAGGCTGGGGATTAGGTCTCACTGTGTTGCCATGAGCGGGATTCAAACCGCGATCCTTAGCCCCAACCGCTTCAGAGGCTGAAGCTTACAGGCACGCGCCACCATGCCCAGTGAAATTTTTTTTTTTTTTAATTCTTTAAATCACAACTTCGGTAAATGGTTCTTGGGATACCATCCCCTCCCTCCTCCCTCTGGTGCCCCCTCCATTCTCTCAAACACTGTTCTTTGTTGTTTACTAGTCTGTGCTAAATCCGTTAGTCTCTTCCTTTCCTGTGGCAGTGTTCTTTCAGTGGGTGAGGAACTGTGTTGGAACCAGGAGAACCTTGCTGGTAGGTTTTCAGTCTTAAGATTGCATTGGGCAGCCAGTCTATATCTATTTGTGGTCTGTCCATGCTCTTCCATTGGAGGCCCACTTCTGCAATCCCATCTCTGCTGTTTTGCTGTTGATTTTGGCATCAGATTTAGGGGATTTCACCCCCTGTCAGTGTCGGTGAAGAAGTTTCTCTCATGACATCGTGATTCCATAGTTGTTTCTTCTGTCTCACATGTACTGGGAACCAAACTTTGTTTCAGTTAAGATGGTCTTTTATTACTAATATTTATGAATATTCTTAAAAATTTTTATTTGTCCAATTCTCAATTTTCTTAATCTTTCAAATAGTAAACATCTCCTTAAATTTTTACTGGATAGATCAGTAAGGAGCTGCACACCTCCTTTGCCAGAGGGAGGATGCCTGCAGTGGCCCAACAGCAAAGCTCCTAAAAAGGAGACTACCATCAGCTGATGGCTGTCCCCATCGAGGAGTGGCTCTACCAAAACATAAGACTGGGAGTCAGGTCCCCAAAGCCAAAGTCCTGATACATAATGGGATAGAGCAACAAAATGAGGCAGAAAACAACAGAAAGAACAGCCACCAAGAAACAAGAAGCATGAATACAAGCCAAAGGCACTTGGATTGACCTATGAAGGCAAAAAGACTAAAGGGCTAAACATGGCAAACAACAAAAAGAAAGGAGGCAAAGAGATCAGAGGGGGTATCATGGGGTAGGGTAATCCCATGGGGATCAACAATTATGCAATCATGTATTGTACAAAATCCAAAAATAAAAAATGATAATGAAAAAAAAAATTGTACTGCTTAGAATGGTTCTTAGATCCTAAAGAACACGGGAGCTGAAATTTTGTCTCCAGTGGTCATAATTTTATAATACCCATAAGTATATGAAAATTATAAGTATGTTAGAGGATGGTCAAGAAGAGTGGGCTTTCAATTGTTTCTGTAAAGACCATAGAGACACATTTAGTAAGGCCTAATTGCCTAGTTTTTTCAAGAATTTGTGTTATAACATGGATATTGAAAGCCGACCTACCCTTCCAATTAAATCTCCTCCAATATGTTTTATATCAGGGAGAGAATTTCCAAATTATGTTGGGCATTAAGGTGATTTAAAACTTCAAAGTTTTAAATAGTATTGCTTTTTTAAAAAAACTTATAAGGCATATCACAAAGACTTTTTCTCCAATATTGTTTTTATAGGCTTTTAATATAACAGTTACTTAGTTTCAGAGTTCTATACTATTAAGTCTAACTTCTAATCTAGATGTTTTTCCAATACAAATAGTTTGGCACAGAGAGGCGGGAAGGATACTATGGCTAGAACAGGAATCTGTATATGCATACTAGCACAGGCTCTGTGTACATACTAGCAGAAAATAATATGTTTCTTTCTTACTTACTTTAAATGCCTTTAATTTTCTTATGCCAGTATTCATTTTTGTACAGCATTTGATTTCTTCCTCAAGTGTGGTCCCTGTATATTTCCAACCACCCAATCACCCATGAACCATCAACATGGTCCCTTGTGGTCTTCCCTCTCCTGTTTTTATTCCTTCCCCTCTTGAAATGTCTCAGATCTATAGTTTGCCTGCAAGCTTTTGTTTTTCCTTCTTTTTATTTTATATGGCACTGTATACTTTCCCTATATTCCTTCTATAAGTGAAGCCATATATTTCTCTTTTCCTTCTGACTTATCTTGCTTTGTATAACCCCCTTCAGTCCCATTCATATTGCTGCAAAGGGCATAAGTTTGTCTTCTTTAATTGCTGAGTAATATTTGTTTTCTTCAAACTAAGTTTTACTTTGAGTAGAGATCACCTCTCGAAGGATGTGCAAAGGCATATCATGCATTGACACCATCAGATGTACCAGAGTCAAGATAACCAGGAAGCTGATAGCAAACTACGGAGCCTAAAGATGATAAATACCAAGAACATCAATTCTGACAGGTTATACTAATGGGCTGTTTGCTTACAACTTTTTTTTGTTTAATTCATCTTTAAAAAAATGAGTTCACGATGAGGTGGGAGGACAGTCCCGTTGTTCTCTTAGTGGCTATGGCAGCATTATCTTTGCAGGGAGGTATACCCTCTGTTTCTCAGATCAATGACCAGGGATCTGAAAAATAAAAGTACTTATAGATCCAATTACTGTCCCTTTTTAGTGGCTTTTTTGATGATATGACAGGCAGGAGAATCCAAGCCTCTTCCCAGCAACAATTCTTCACCTGACCAGTGGAACTTGATCCAAATAACAAGGATAATAAGCTTTTCTAGTGATTAACTAGTATATGTAACCCTTACACAATCTAGAAAAGTCTATTCTCACAAAAGATTCTGCAAACAGGACCTTAATCCTAGTTTGGTCAGAAGTATGAGCTAAAGTCTCTTCAGACAACTTAGGCCTCTAGAGAAGGATACCAGCATACCCCTGCCATGGCTTAGACTGCAATTGGGGATGGGATAGGGTGAGTCATACACTACTGGAGTCTCAGAATTTCTGAGTCTATGGATTTTGGGTTGGGGGAGCCAACCTCTGGCTCTTTGTGGCCTGGGAATAGGGATTGGGCACCTCTGCAGGGGCACAAGCTTGGAGGGGGGGAGGTTCCCCCTCTGGTTTACTCCCACTTCATTCAGACCTCCACTAGGAATGAGAAAATCAAGTACTCCAACTGTGGACATCCAGAAAATGAGGGGAACAAATAATGGCCCTGGATATAGTCACCACCTGGGTAGGACCCAAGCAGTGAATGGTCAAAACCACAAGAGACAAGACTGTGAGACTAGTGATTGTGGTGACCTGTCATAGAGCTCCACATACAATGTCTCCAGGGCTGGGGAACCAAATCCCTTATCCAGAGATGTGTGCAATGTGAGTGAGTCTCCCTCCTTGGACCACTGATTGCAAAGGGAGAGAAAAATCATAGAGATGTGACTGTGGTAAAAGTGTAAACCATGAGAAAGGGCTGTCTCTTCCACCACAGGAAGCATCACAATAAAGGAGCCTGGAGAACCACAATACACACCTGTCCTAAAGAGGTTCCTGACATGCATGGCTTTGCCACCTGAGCAGTGTAGTCTGCTGGGTTCCAGGAGTACAGGTCCTAACCGAGAAGGACATTGCTCCAGGAAAGAAAAAGAGACCAGTGGGCCAAACATCAACAAAGGACCTGCGATAAGAGAGGATTTGGAGTCACTGAAGGCAGGGAGGGGGAATGGGAGAGTGGGATGGTGGTATGGGGTGCAATATTGAAAGGAGGCCCCTACCTAAGGGAAACAAAAACTATACAAGTAAGTCCAATGTATGAAAATTAGAAAAAAAAAAAACTTTTTTTAAAGTCTACTTGGGGGCAGAGTGGGGAAAAAAATAAATAAAATATTTTAAAAGTTTACAAACAAAAATATAACAATGAGGGATTCTTTTTCAAGCACTTCTCCAAACATAAGGAGTCAAATGTGCATTTTGTCCTTTTAATTATTTTCCCCTCATTTTATATTTTCTCTTTTTATTGAATTCAACCGAAGGCAGGATGGTATTTATTTTTTATTATCTTTTCAATTTCCTTGCTTATGATAGGATTTGTTCAAATTTTCTGTCTCCTCATGACACAGTGTTGGGAAGTTGTACAATCCAAGAAATTTGTCCATTAATTCCACATTTTTCATTTTGTTGGCATACAGATATTCATTATAATCACATGATCTTTCATAATTCCCTATTATCCCTGTAATGTCTCCTCTTTCATTCCTGATTTTATGAGTATTTTTTACTTCTTAATGAGTTTGACCAAGGGTTTATCAATTTTGTTAAGTTTAGAATAGATATTTTTATAGTATTTTAAATTATTTTTTTATTTTCCTTTTCTCATTTTTTTATTAGATCCTTCCTTCTACTGCCTTGGGTATGAAGGTGGAGAGAAAATTATTTCAATTGTAGCCTCTCAGACTTTTTAAAATATATTTTCTTGGTTTTGTTTGTTTGTTGTTGTTCCTATGAGATTTTCTAATATCTGTTTGCCATGAGTTAAACTAACATCTCTAGCTCTTTATATTTTATTTTTATTTTTTTGCCTCGGACTGATTGACCATTTTCTAGAAATGGAGGACTTTGCCACACTGGGTATGGATGGACAAGCCTTGTAACTGATTGTTATTTGCTTTGAATATATTGTAATGCTAAAGAAGAATGTCTTCCGAAGCTGTTAACAGGCAGACTGAGTGGCAATCTGGAACCCCCAAACTTGCACAATCTAGAGGGGTCTGACCATCTGTGTTCACAAAAACAACACTAAAAGTAACTTTTAGTGTAAAAAGAACTTTAATAGGTTTAGTATACAATATGAACAAAGGATAATCATTTCCCATTAAATTACCAAAAGTTAACTGGGCATGGTGGCCCATGTCTTTAAATGCAAGCCTATGGAGCACGGCTGGGACTAGGAATCACTTGAGTCCACAGGCTCAAGACACTTCCAGACAATCTGGTCCCAAAAAATGCTGGGTGTGATGGCGCGTGCCTGTAATCCCAGCTACCTGAGAAGCTGAGGCTGAAGATTGCTTGAGTCTGTGGTACCTGAGCAACGTGAGCCTGTGGTTCCCCAGGCAAAAATAGTGAGATCTAGTCTCAAAAAAATTTACCCAAAATTACCCATTCTCTCATGGATAAATTTCCTATCAAAAGCCAAGCATGGTGGCATGTGCCTGTAGTCCAAGTGCTGGGAGGCAAGAGGCCAGGGATCACTTGAGTTCACGGGTTCTAGATTACTCCAGGCAACATAATGAGACCTGATTCTCAAAAAAGCAGCCAGGCGCCATGGCAGGTGCCTATAATCCCAGCTACCTGGGAGGCTGAGGTTGGGGATTGCTTGAGGCTGGGGATCGCTTGAGTCTGTAGGATCGGGACTACCCTAGGCAACATAGCGAGATCTAGTCTCAAAAATAAAATAAAATAACAATTTCCTATCAAACAGGGCTAGCCAGAGGGTTAAAAAGTTTCCATAAGTCTTAGATTCTGGGTAACCATGGGAAAGAAGCAAAAGGGGCTAGACAAGTCTGCGATGAAGGGAACAGAATCAAAGTACAAAGCACAACTAGAGTTGCCACCATTAGTCTCCCTGCTCCTCTCACCCATGTGTCTCTTCCAACTGTCTCTGCATGTCATAATTCCACGTCTCCTCCACATCCCGCAAGTCCCTGGTATAAGCCCAAAGCCATGAAGCAAGTGGGTCCTTCATATCTCTTCCCCTCTTGTCTCTCTTGAACCCACCTGCCTTCCCTGTTACATGACTTCATCTGATTGCTCAGCTCTGCCCCTCATTAGGTGGGGCAGGGGACATGGTCCTTCCTCTATTTATGAAGATTGTCTCTGTTACAAAGCTGTACCCAGCACCCACACATTTGACTTTTATTGTGGAAATGGTGACATCACCATAGAAATGGTGAAAAAAATTAAAAGGGGGAGCCTTGTGAAAGGAACAGTGAGATTGCGCATTCCAAATTTAGTGAATAAGGTCCTGGGCAGATTCTACCCTATTTTCATTCTGATAACACCTCAGCTGAGGATTAAAACTCTCAGCATGCCATGGCCTGATATCCTGAGCTGAGAACTGTTGGGAAGTAGCAGACAGTTAAATGGTCATGTTAAACTTAAAAGGCTGAACATATGCATCTTACTCTTGCTTTTCAAGCTTTAGTTCTCAGCCTCAATCAGATGGCATTACTGGCAGGGCATGTTTCTCTGGGGTTGTAATAATAATAGTACCTAAGAGAGATGTGCTTCAGTGTTGGCAACAGTGGTTTGTTTTGGTACCTGAACTCAGTGAGTTCATTCTTTTTTCTTTAATTCACTCCACCACACCACCCATGCCCATACAGCATCAGTCTCCCTTCCTATACTCTAACCTTTATCCTATTCTCTCCAGTAACTATTATTTTTGTTTTTGCCAAGTCCAAATTTTACTTCTTATATTGTTTGTGTATAATTGTTTTTCTGATATTTATATTCAGCAGATAGGTGAAACTATCCAAAATCTATCATTTTTTGACTGATTTCACTCAATGTAATTGAAACTGGGTGCAAATAAACTGGGAACTAAACTAACAAAGGGAGAAACTGAACTCTAAATGGGCTACTCTGGGGTGGGAGTGGAGGTATGGGAAGCCCCTGCCCACAGTTGCAGGACAGACAAGGTTAAGGGCAAACAAAACAATTTATTTACAAAGAGAAAAAAAGCAAGAATCACTGAGCCCTCAAGTGGCCCTTTGTTTTCTTACCCCCAGTCCAGTCTCAGTCTCTAAGTCCTAAGCCTCTGTTCCAGACACATGTGGCACTTCATTTTCCTCCAAACCTATAGGGGGAGTTTCAAATCAAAGCAGATCAAAGATGGCACCAGCCACTCTCAACCAAAAGGAGGTAACTGACACAGAGTCCAGTTTTCTAGCAAGCCATCCTCTGATCCAAGACATTAGTTTTCCAACTCTTTTCCAGGTTTTCAAATTTCTGAGCTTCTAAGTCAGCTTATACAGATCTCAAGTTTCTCCAGCATGCCATCCTCTTGTCAGAGGTCCAAGTTCAAGTTTCCAAGCAAAAGCAAGCCTCTGAGAGTAATTTTTCCATTTCCCCAGGTGGGCCAGATTTCACGATGCTAGCTTTCTGGCTACCTCTGGGACTGGGACAAAACAGTCCCCTCTCTAATCCAATCTGTCTCCTTTTCTGGCCATAAAGCTATAGGCCAGAGGGCCACAAATGGTGGTGCTTTCTCCTTGCTGCTCCTACAGGTTTTTATTCTCCCCTGCCAGATTCTACCCACAGTGCTTCTACTCACTCTCAAGACATGCATTATCCATGGTGTTCTTCACTTTAGTTGAGTCACCCAATATCATAATCATAGTCACTCAATATCAATATCATATCATAATAGAAGTGTGTATTGAGGTCTCGAGGCCCATCCATTTTTGTCCCAAATATCACTATTTCTTTACCACTGTAATATTCATTGACTATATACTTCACAGTTTCTCTATTCACTCATCTGTTGAAGGCTACTTAGGTTGCTTCCATGATTTGGCAATTGTAATCAGTGCTGTGTACATAGGTGTAGATATTTCATGTTGGGCTTTTAATGATATTTTTATAAATATCTAATAGCAGTATTGCTGAGTCAAACAAAATTTCCATTTGTTATTTTCTTCTGACATCTCCATGTCATTTTAAACAGAGGCTATACAGCTTGCATTCCAACCAATAGTGGGTGAGAGTTCCTTTTTTACTGCAACCTCTCCAGCATATGTTAATTCTCTTCTTTTTTATATGGTTCAGTCTCACAAGGGCGAGGTAGTATTTCAATGTGGTTCTAATTAATATTTCTCATTCTCCATATGTCTATAGGCCATCTGTCTTCTTTAGAGAAGTGTCTATTGAGGTCTTTAGCCTGTTTTTATTGTCATTTGTTTCTTTGTTGCTGGATTGTATAAATATTTTGTAAATCTTGGTAATTAACCTCTTATCAGATGCATGGCATGCAAACTTTTCCCCCCCATTCTGTAGGTTGTCGTTTTATTTTTATGGTGGTTTATTTTGAAGTACAAAAGCTTTTAAGTTTGATATAGTCCCACTTTTTTGTTGTTGTTGTTGTTTCCTTTGATGTTGGGGTTGTATTTCCAAATTCATCCTGTGGTAGATGTCCTGTACCATGTCCACTATATATTTTTTCAAGTGTTTTTGGTTTTGGTCCTTATATCGAAATCTTCAATCTTTAATTTGTGATTTTTCATGCTTTATTTATTTATTTGCTTTATTTATTTATTTGTTCTATTTATTCATTTGCATGAGTCTACGCATGTTTCCCAGCACCATTTATTAAAAAAGCTATTTTTTTTCTCCATGGAGTGGTCTTAATTCCTTTGTCCATGGATTTATCTCTGGGTTTTCCATTTCTGTTCCATTGATCTGAGTTTCTGCTTTTGTTCCAGTGCCATATTGTTTGATTTTATGCAGATTTAAGTTGGTACCTTCTCTGTTAATAAGATTTAAATATACTCTTCCTGGTAAGACTTCACGAGATCAGTTAAAGAGATCAGGTCTTGTAAGTACAGTAAGACACACCCTACAAACAAAAAACTTTCCTTTATACATGTATATATTTTATAAGAGGATACTCTCCACCCAGCTTTCAAGCCCCCTCTTATGAAATATATTTATGCCAAAGAGACAAATCAGGTAGTACAGATTTTGTTCTCTGTGAGATAATGGAGGGAAGGGGATTTACCCATACATTTGTTGGTAACTTTTTTTTTTTTAAGACTAGGTCTTGCTATTTTTGCCCCTGGAACTGCAGGCTCACATTGCTTAGGGTACCACGAACTCAAGTTATCCCCAACCTCAGCTTCCCAGGTAGCTGGGATTAGAGGCACATGACACCACACCCAGCTATTTTTTGGGGGACTAAGTCTCACCGTGTTGCCCCGAGCAGAACTCGAACCACGATCCCTAGCCCCAACCGCTTCATAGGCTGAAGCTTACAAGCATGAGCTACCATGCCCAGCTCATTTGTTGGTAACTTCTAAGGAATGTTATTTTAAGGTAAACATTAGAAGAATGGAAAAGCTGGTTTTTGTTCTTCAGTGGTCCATCATGTTGATAGGGTGTGCTACTCCCCCCCCCCCATTGTCTCCTGTTTAAGATTGCAGATTTTAAGGACAGATGCTAAAATGTGAGAATGACCTTAGCTGGAATTTTTCCTAGGGAGATGCAGGGGGAGAAAGAAGTGAAATGGTTAAGGTAAAACAGATTTCCTGGAAGGTGGGAAATTAGGATATATAAAGGGTGTGCAAACAAAGAGAAGGATTTTAATATGGAGATTGCATAGAGAGAGAGGTTTAATGGAGGAGAGATGGGAATCGGCCATCTTGTAAAGATGTGAGCCATGTGAGCTTGGCGATGTGGCCCCCGGGGACCTGCAACCCTTGGCTGACCCAGACTGGCAGCATGTGTGCTAGATGCAGTTAAGTTTGCAGATTAGAACTCCGTGTTGGAGTTTGTTTTGCTGAGTTTAACTTGTGTCTGCGAGAGGCCGTACAAAAGACAGGCCTAAAAAAAAAGTAAACTTTGCTGGGTCCGGTACCATAAAGTTTTTACCTAAACGACAAGAAGAGGATGGCATGGAGGAGCTAAAACATGCCAAAGGAACACGCCAAAGGAGAGCCCCCTAAAAAGATGTCTTCAAATACATGGAGAGGAACTCTGGGTAATTTTGGTGAGATGATCAGGACTGAGAGACTGAGGATTTCTGGGCAATCTGGGAAAGGACTTTGGACAATGCTAAGAAAGTTTTAAACAATGTTAAAGTAATCTTAGTCTTACATGTTTCTTTTGTAGTTATTAAAATAACTAAAAATTACTTTGTTAAAAATAAATTAGTCTGCACTGATAGTCTTGCATTGGTTTAGTATTTTAGCTGAGAAGGCTGGGGATGGTAAAAAAAAACAACTCCACAAATGTAGAGTTTAAACTTTTTTTAAGTTTTTTTCTTCTGCAGTTTTTGGAGCTGAATGCTGAGAAGCAGCGGGCTGGCTTTTGCATATCAATGGTAAAGGTGATCAGTGTAAATGCTAATTAACTGTTACAGCCTGCTTTGTAGAGAGAAGCTGGCTGAGGGGCTCAAGGTTAGGTTAAAGGTTAAAGGTAAATAGCCTGTTTGTAGCCTGCTTCGAAGAGGAAAGCAGGCCTGTATGTGTTTAAAGTTAAGTTAAAAAGTCTTCTTCAGGTCACCCACTTTCAGTTCTGTCTTCAATGTTCTGAAGCCAGATAAGATAGTAAAATAGTTTTCCTCATTTCGCAGCATAAGTCCCGTTTGGTCTCAGCTGGCAACCTCTGACAGTTCTCCTCCAGACTCAACCCTAATCAAGGGATCAGTCAATGGAAAATTAGTACTAAGTACTTAAAAATTCAACTGAATAAATTTAATTTTTACTGACTTTACTAAATAATTTATGAATTGAGCAGCATCTGATCTATACTCTGAAGACCTATACAAAATGAAAGACTTTTATACAGTAGGAACATAGAAGTTATATTAGGCAAAAAAGTGGGTAGTTTATTTTTAAGGATGGTGTTCTTTAAGGAATATTACATGGGTGTAGCAGGTAAATTACGTAACGCTGATCAGACAATTCCTGATTAACTCACATAAGATTCCATTTATGGGAGAGCTAAAAATAAAATAAAGTATTGTTTGTTGACGTGGGGCTTGGCATAAGTGTCTCCATTTAGGAACTGTTGCTTTCATCTGCACTTATTACCATGATTTTACCAGGGTTTTTTGTCTGACAAAACCACAGAAAGAATTTCAACAACTGGTGAGCAAGTGGAAAGAGGCAAATTTATTTAGAAGAAAAGATATGAGAAAAGGATTATAATAGAGAAAAGGCGAGGAACAAAACATACTGGAAACTCCTGGCCCATGGGCCAAGGAGGAGCAAGGAAGTTCAAAATGGTGTTATAGGTCAGGGATTTTATACCTTTCTTTCCTTAATTATTCCTAAACCCATCAGTTTCCCTGTGATTAGCTGATGGCCTCTGTGTTAGGCTCAGTGTAGTTTTCAGCAATTTTTGGAATTGTCTTGTCTCTGCCCAGAAATGCCCCTTTGGCTCCTGATTTTTTTCCTTATGTTAGGGGGGCACCCCCCCCCCCCAGGTGTCATTGTCTCCTGTTTAAGATTGCAGATTTTAAGGAAGGTATGCTAAAATGTGAGAATGACCTTAGTTGGAATTTCCCTTCAGGGAGATGCAGGAGGGAGGAAGAAATGAAATAGTTTTTTTTTTCTTTGTAATGTAATAGTTCAGGAGCTGTTCCTGGAAGGCAGGAAAACAGAATATATAAAAAGATTTGAAACAAAGGGAGAGAAACAGAAAGGAAAAGAAGGACTGGGGACAAAAGGAAAGATGGGAATGGAGATTGAGATTCAGGTTTGGTTTCGGCCATTTTGTAAGATGGAGATGTGAACCATGTGAGCTTGGCCATGTGTGGTCAAGGCTTGGGGCTGCCTCTGCCCGGCCCGGGCTAGCCACATGTGTGCTAAAGGCAGTTAAGAAGTGTGCAGATTTGAACTCCGTGTTGGAGTTTGTTTTGCTAAGTTTGACTGGTGTCTGGAAGAGGCCGTGCGAAAGTCGGGCCTGAGAAGAAAGTGAAAGTTGCTGGGTCCGGTACCATGAAGTTTCTTTTAACTAACTGGAGGACAAGAAGAAGACAGCATGAAGACAAGAAGGAGCACGTCAAAGAAACAGCTAAAGGAAGATGTCTTTCAGCATCTGGAAATGAACTCTGACTGGACATTGGTGAGATGATCAGGACTGAGAGACTGAGGATTTGGGGGCTATCTGGGAAAGGATTTTGGACATTGTTGAGAAAGGTTTTGGACAATGTTAAAGTAATCTGAGTTTTACGTACATGCTTCTTTTGAACTAATTAGGAAATCACTTTGTTAGAAATAAATTAGTCTGCACTGATAGTCTTGCTTTGACTTGGAATTTTGGTTGAGAAGGCTGGTGGAAAGAACCCAAGAGTTTAAAAGAGGGTAAACAGATATGAAGAATAGCTAAACTAAATTAATAGGAAATTAGCTAAAACTGAACAGTGTGGAGAGAATCAGGAAGCCCAAAAGTTGAATTCTAATTGAAAGAGACCTCAGATGTACCTCACATGTAGAGTATGGTCAAGAAGAAAATCTTTGGTATTTCACTTTATTTCAGTTACAGTTTAAAATTCAACATTGGACTACAGAACTAAGTTTTCCTAATCCTTCATGTTTCTTTTGAAGATGAAACCAGGTAATTTCCATAAGCAGCACATTTGTTTGGCAAAAAATAATTTTTTTTACAGGTAATTACTGATTTTTAAATTGTGTAACTTAACAAGTACCATTCTCCCAAACTTCAGGGGAGGTTGCCTTTCCTTTTACGCTAATGATTTTGAAAACAGTCAGGGAAACGAGCTCTGTTCCCAGCCATGGCAAAAACCAGGCTTATTAATTAGTACCAGTACTGACTCAGTAGATTCACATCCAAAGGCTTATACACTTTACTTGTACTGGTGTTCCAGGTGGACTCTCATTCCTGATAGTATAAGGCCTGACGTGTCAAAGATAGAATGAGGAAGATTCAAGGAGAAACTGGGCTGCATACCAGTAAACTGAGTCAAGTAAGTCATGTGTTGTTTACCTAGTACCTCAGGCTCTATTCTTAGGGTAGTGTGCTTCAGCATACTTTTGATATTATGCTTTTACCTGTTCATCATACTTCAGCTTATTTGGTAAAAAAATCCATACATCCTCAAGTGTTTAATCAGGACTCATTTTTATTTTAAGAGGATTAGGGCATTTGTTCCAAAGTCAGGACACAGGCTGCAAAAGTGATCTAGATGATTAAAATAAAAATTTAATTAAAACTAACTTGCCAGCTCTATTTCAGGGAAAGTAGTATTCCACTTACTCCCTTGGGTGAGTTCTACAACAGCCCAAGGACCTGCCAATTACAGGCCAGCGGCCATACAGTTTCAACGTGGCCCCCTAGCTCCGCCCCCTCCGCACCTGGGCGCCCTCCGGACCGCGCCTACCCCGAGAGCCCCGCCCCCAGCCCCACTCCGCACGGCGCGACTCGGCGCGCTGACGTCGACGCTCCAGGTACTTTCCCCGAGCCTGCTTGGGCCGGCGTGGGGGCGGGGCGGGACGCGGAGCGCGCATGCGCCGCAGCGCCAGCGCGCTCCCCGGATCGTTCGGGGCCTGAGCCTCTCCGCCGGCGCAGGCTCCACTCGCGCAAGCTTGCTCCCGTCGCCATGTCTGCCACCGTCGAACGGGAGTTTGAGGAGCTGGATAATCAGAATCGCTGGCAGCAGTTGTACTTGGTGAGTCGCGGGTCCAGAAGACACTGCCGTCCTCCCCCGCGGAGCCAGGCTGGCGCTCGTCCTCGCCGGCTCCCTCCCTCCTCCCCCGCCTCCCGCGAGGGGCGGAAGTGGTTGCGCGAGGGGCGCGCCTGCGCCGATGCGTCTCTCGCCCCTTCTGGAAAAAAGCCCTCAGTAGTGGGCGCTCGTCTGGAGCGCACGCGCAGACCCGCGTTGGAGGCGGCGCCCAGTAGTAGACGCGGCTCTAGTCTGGGGTGGAGGACGCGGGGGCCTGGCTGGGGAGGGGGCGTGGGTGAGACTGTCGAGGCCTAGGACTGGGGGCTGGGCCCCGGGAGGGGATTGCTGTTGCTGCTGTCCCGCGCTTTCTTCCCACCCCTGTGCCTCTGTCCTGCCGCAAACGTGTAGGTTTTCGGCTCGTTGTGAGTTTTGCGGCTCGGCGTGCTGGGGTCTTCCGGGGTCCCATTTCTGAGAGTCGCTGGCGCTGAATGGTCCTTGGGCCTCTCGGAATGGCGGTGCCGAGACCGTGGCTGCGGCCTGGGCGCCCGCGGATCCGGAGTCTCCGCTCAGTCGCGGTCTCGGTGTGTGGGTTGTCTCCACAAAGAGCTCGAAGCAACAAGGGCATGGTCTAGTGGAATTATTTAAAATAAGTAGGAAGGATACCGTTCTTTTTACTTTTTACTTAGCGAAGTATACTCTAAATACAGTAAAGTGCTCCAATTTCAAGTGTCCAGTTAAGGCAGTGTCACAAAAAACCTCACCTGTGCTAAAATCCAACCCGTCCACCACTCCAGGTGCCTTTCACCCCTTTCTCCACCCGATAGACCACTACTTTTCTAATTGGTTAAAATCACTAGGTAATCGTGGCTCCGTGGGAGAAATCATGTAGCTGAACTCTTAGAACTAGACTTTTTTTTAGATCAGCTAGAGAACCTTTAAATCGAACACAGCTTTATCTTTTTAAAAAGATTTTAATTACCTGGCCTCTTAAATTACTAGCACGTTATTCCTTAGGTCAAATTGATGCATGGTCAACGAAATACTGCTCAGTATTTCGGTTCACTCGGTACACAATTTAAAAAAAGGGTTTTACTGTAAATCTAAATAATCTTCGCTTTTCCTCCACTTCATTTAATTACATGGTAGTAAAAAATGTTTCTTTCGTCCTTAAGTTCAGAATATAACATTTTCTCATTGAGTATGTTCTCAGGTAGAATGATAAATACCGTCATTCCCAAAAACACAGAGTATGTTAGAATAGGGTACTACTAGCTAAAGAATGTTGCCAATTACTTTCACGATTATAGAGAAGTTTAAATGAAAATACAGTAGGAATATATTTGAGAAACCTTCAAGCTGTGTCTTTTCCATTTATGTTTGTGTTAGCAGAGGCTACTGTTTTCAGGTTGCTAATATATCAAAGTACAAATTTGGGAAAAGAAAGGAGAATGTTACATTTGGTTAAACAGTCTGCCTTTTTTTGTTGTTGTTAATATCTTTGAAAATATATGTTGTGAGAATTGTAATCTCACTCACCTAGAATACATTGAAAATGTAACCTTTTTCCCCCTAGGAATTCCATGGGCTGGTGTCTGGGAATCCTTTAGTTGAGTCTGGTCAGTAATCCCCTTCCTCCTGCCCCAATGGAATAAGAGGAGCATAAGTTTGTTTAGTAGAAAATGTGATTGTATAGTAAGGTGGAATTACAGTAAAAGTAGGTTACAAGCATAGGAAGTTAGTAGTGGCCAAGAAGTATGGGCTAAGTTTAGAATGCTTTCCTTTGGTTCTAGAATATCCGTTCAGCTGTTGTATAAATATGTTCTGAACAGCATTGGCATTGGCACACCAGCCCCTGCTCTGGGCTTGGAGATTGAGTAAAGAATGCCACAAACAGAACAAAAAGTTATGTCCTTCAGAGCTCATTTTCTAGGACTTTCTTTAGAAGACCACAATGTCATTTATTTACTCATTCAACACCTGATCAATGTTAGTTTTAGAATAGAAGTTGCTCTTAAGGACTCAACTTGGTGAGGAGTGTTAAATAGATAAGCAGATGAATACAGAAGCAATAAATGTAAAACTAGTACCAACCACAGGGTGCTGTGGGAATGCCTTTAAATGCCTTTTGCTGTGCCTTTATACCTCACAGACATGCACATGGGTTGTGCTAAAGCTTTCTGGAGAGGGGAGGGTCTTTCCTGAGTTTGAAGGGCAGGTTAGCTAGGTGACAAAGGAAAGAGTGGGGAAGGGGATTAGTATTCCAGAGAATGGAGAAATGTATGCAAATAGAGCATATGGAATGCAAAGAAAGTAGCCAACAACTTAACCTGATGTGGTAAGGGACTGAAGACAAGGCTGCAGAGTAAGCAGAATTTAAGAGACCCTGGTAGACAAGACTAAGTAAGGATGTGAAGTTCATGAAGACTCACCAAGTCATTTTAAGCCTGCAAGAATGATTTTCATATTTACTTTTTAGCAAGATACTCTACCAGTGTGTAAGCAGGGAGTAAATCTGAAGGGTATTTTTGGTAGTGGTGTCCTGAACTGAGGCAGTAGTAGGGAATAAGGAAAGGCAGATAGAAATTTGAAATACTGAGGATCCAAGTCCTAAGTATGTAAGTGGTATTAAGGCCTTAAATGTAGATGAGATTTTTCAGGGAAAATATAGAGGATTTGGAAGAGCTTGAAGGCCAAGGATAGACTCTACAGACAAGGGCGTAGGTAAAGTAGAACTGAGGAAAAGACTGGAGAGGAATAATGGTAGAAGTAGGGAGAACATCTTTGAAGGGATATGGAAGGAGTTGATGGTCAGCAGGCTACATGCTGCAGCCTAGGACAAATAGGTCCAAACTAAAAGTGCATGTCAATTACCAAAGATCAACATATACCTAAGCCAGGCATGGTTGCTTGTGCCTGTAAGCTTCAGCCTATGAAGTGGTGGGGGTTAGGGATCACGGTTCGAGTCCCACTTGGGGCAACACAGCGAGACCTAGTCCCCAAAAAATAGCTGGGTGTGATGGCTTGCATCTGTAATCCCAGCTACTTGGGAAGCTGAGGCTGGGGATTGCTTGAGTCCATGGTACCCCGGGCAACGTGAGCCTGCAGTTCCATGGGCAAAAATAGCGAGACCTAGTCTCAAAAACAACAGCAACAACACAACAAAAAACCCCCAAAAGATCAACGTACACCTTAGGGGATCAATTTCAGTGGAATTCAGAAGTGAGAAGCTAGGAGGAAGTACAAATGAGCAAGTATGTAAACTGCTCTTTTAAGAAGTCCAGCCCAAGGGACAAGAGTGTGGAAGGTAGCTAAACTGAAGCTTGGTTATATGGCTTTTCTACTTAAAATCTGCAGTGATTTCTCATGACGCCTACTGTAAAGTTCAGATCTTTCCTATGTAGCACAAGACCATGTAACCTACTTCTCCGTATAGCTCTTTTCCAGTAGCTTCTGTTCCTTGAAATGTGTGTGGGTGTCCCTCCTCCCAGCCCACTGCCCCAGCTTTTGGTCTTTATGAATGGAATTCTCTTTGCCTTCACACAACTCCTCACCCCCTCCCCTTTCCCCCCTTTTGCTTAACTGCCACTTACTCATCCTTGAAATCTCACTTCTTGACTGATGTCTTTCTGACTCTCACTGTGCAGTGTATGTATGAATCCCTGTTACATACTTCTGTGGCATCTTACAACTTCTTCTTTCATTGGAGGACATTGAGTATAATCCAGCATCAGATTATTTGGGGAACATAGTTTACATTAAACAAATTGCATGAGTGGGGAAAGTGTTTTAAGTAGACTCTGCTTTGTATATCACAACAGTAGGTGATATTATGCTAATGTGCTTATTTGTCAGTGGTAATTGGACTAGGAAAAGAAAGGCTTTGCTCAAGCAAAAAACTGTAAAAGCTGAACTTGAATTTTCTGCAGGAAAAAATGTTATTTTGAATCTGAAATTCTGACCCGTTAACTCCTGTTTATCTTTTAGACTGTTGATTTTGTAACATAACTTTATAATAGATTTCCTAGGAAATCTAGGAACCTCTATTGGGTTGAAAGAGAACAGACTTCACCTCTTCAGAGCTTCTTGTAGGCAGTGTCATACCTTGCGCAGAATCAAACATTTTGTAGGCACTTGATATTTTGTTGAATGGATTGTTATCAGAGAAAGGTGGCTTGACATTTATTTGTGATTGTGGTGGGGAGTAAGTCTAAAGAGAAGAAATAGAAAGTATGATTTATCGGCCCAGAAACCTTATAAGGCAGGAGCTGAAGGACTCTCCACTCTAAGTGGAAGACTTGGTTGGTCTTGAAGGGTCACAAGAACCACAAGTAAGAGGTTTGGAAAAATGTAATTTGTCTGGTAGAATGCTAATAACATTAAGGCAGTCTGAAGCGAAATATGGCTTTTTTCTTTTAGGGGGTGGGTTGGTGTGCTTCCTTTAGTTACTGCTGATTGCTATGTGATGTAGTTATAGGTAAAGAAAAGATATGAAGTTTTATGAGTTTTATAAGGGATGGGAGTAAAAACAAAGCAATGGCAGACGCTAAATCATGGAATATCATGGAATAATGTTTCTTGTAAGTGGTGGTACAGCAAGTATTTTGTTGAATGTTTAGGAACTCTTTTTTTTAAACTCTTTATTTTTTAAATTTTTATTCATTAAATCATAACCTCGGCAAATGATTTTTAAATGACTGATCATTTTTCTTTTATTAGAAATTCGTAGTTCAAATATCAGAGTAAGACATTCTTTACCATTTGTGAATCAGCTGATTTTTAGGAGATACCAGAGTGAACTATTCTCATTCCTACAGTGAGTAGCCAGGTAGAGTAAATTAAAGCTGTCTTAAAA
>PVHY01018739.1:0-28686 GCA_004024945.1 Uropsilus gracilis | reverse complement strand
CTCTGACACACTTCTGGTCCCTGAACTGAGCTGGGAGGTTGAGCTGTGAGTCTGGGGAGGGGGGGGCGGGGCTGGGGGGGGTGCGAGATCGGCACGTTCTGCTTTTCCTTCTCTCTCCTTCTGCGGCTTCATCTCTGGCCCCCACGCCCAGTGCCTGGCCCTGGGCAGGCCTGGTCTGAGGAGCCGCCCGCCCCGCCCGCCTGTCATCCCTTCAGCAGAGGCTGACTGAGCAGCGCTCTGATGGCCGCCCTGGCACAAAAGCAGAGACATTCAGAAACAAACGACAGAATCCAGGGTGGGTTGGTGAGCGGGGCCACTCGGGACCCCTGTGGGTACCCTGCCACCGAAGCTGCCAACATGCCTGCGCAGGGCCCAGCCCCGGGCACCAGCAGGGGAAAGGATGGGAGGCGCAAGGCATGCTGGTCCTGTGGGTCGCTGATGGGCGGGTGGGATACCTGAACCCGCTTAAAATAAGGATTCTCAGGATGCCTGCTTCAGGTTTGAAGGGGCCCCGTCTTGGACAAAATAATAATAATAATAATAATAATAATAATAATAATAATAATAATAATAATAATGGTTCTGAATACTACTGCTCCCAGAAAGTTCCACTGTTGGAGGGGTAAACAGGATACATACCAAAAAAAGAAAAAAAATCAAAACACACCACCACAACAAAACAACAACCAAAAAAAAACCAACCAAAAACAACAACCGCATACACACTAATAATGAGCTATCTAAGCTGTCACCTCACCCCCTGAGAGCCTGACCCATATCAAACAGCTGGGAAGGACACATGTCAGTGTGAGCTTGGAGAAGACGGAATCTCACCCACTGCTGCAGGGAGTGTAACTTGGTGCAGGCCTCTACGGAAAATGACATGGAAATTCCTTAAAAAAATAAAAATGGAAGAGCCGTAGGAACTAGCTAAACCACCCCTAGGTATTTACCCAAAGCGTTTGAAAAGTCTAGCATGGAGAGATGTGTGTCCATGTGCACCCACAGCAGCACCGCTCACAGCCATGGAATCTCTCTTCCTGCCCAACGACAGATGGCTGGATGAAGAAACTATACAATACGTATGCTACGGAGCGCCGCTGGGCGGTTAGGAAAGATGAAATGGTGCCTCTGGGACAAAGTGGATGGCTCTTGAGGACTTGTTGCTCGATGAAATAAGTCAGGCAGGGAAAGAGTTT
This sequence comes from Uropsilus gracilis, assembly GCA_004024945.1. Taxonomy (NCBI): domain Eukaryota; kingdom Metazoa; phylum Chordata; class Mammalia; order Eulipotyphla; family Talpidae; genus Uropsilus; species Uropsilus gracilis. Next base: position 27,487 of record PVHY01018739.1, on the reverse strand, counting down.
CTAGAGGGTTCCGCTCATTTGTGGACTAGAAAAAACTGAAGGAAACAAACTGGCAAAGTCCAGCCAGTTATTCTAGGAGTCTGAAAAATATACCAGTTACTGGTGGGGCTGAGGGGGAGGAGGGGGGAGGAAGGGGGAACGACAGGGGTGGGCGGGAAGTTAGTGCGAGTCCATGCAGGGTGAGGCATTGGCACACTGGGGGGGATGAAGTCATACTCCCCACATTATATGCCCTTCAGCCTGAAAAAGACAGTCGCCACTAAGAGAGCAGAGTTCACAAGTCAGCAAAGCCTGCTGTTGGCACGAATAAAAGTAGTTAGAAGGGTGGGGTACAATTTCTCTTGATAAGTTGGTCAAATGTCCAGCTTTTTCCGGGATTTTCCTGGGTTAGCATCCTGGAAAACCCCTCTATCCTGGGCTAACCCACTTGCTTGGCCACCCAGGGAACTAACTGAACCTCAAAGGTTCATGCATGTTCCCCTACAGCCGGCCTGCCGGCCTAGAGAAGGGAACCCCCGCCATGCAGATAGGAGGATGAGCCTCACAGGGTCGCCCCTCAGCCGGGTCACCAGCCAGGGCGCCACAACGGCGCTGTCACTGCAATGCCAACACTCAGAACAAAGAGAAAAGTCGGCTCCACTATCCTTCCTTTCCTGGCAGAATTAATTCCCTCTTCATTCACCCTGGCAAGCCTCAGGCGATTTCCAGGAGTCAGCAGAGCATGGCTGGGGGCAAGAGCTGCACAGTGAAGTGATAGCAGGGACTCTGTATGATCTACACCCCCTGGCTCATTGGGGCACCTCTGGAGCTCGGGACTGGAAAGATGCCACACAGCTCAGACTCATTTCAGAGTAAGTTCAGCTGTTTGCTAAATTGTACGTAGAAAACCTTAAGAAGGCGAGGGGATCGATGACAGCTGTTTTTATTTTTTAAAGTAAGGCTCAATGCGTCTCAGTCCTATCCTGGGCTCCTGTCATAGCTGCCGATCAGGTTACTTTTAACTTGGCTATTAGGACGCAGACTGGGGAGCCTAGGTGCAGGCACATGTAAAGCACCTTGGAGGCTCTCACAGTTGGCCGCACCCTGCAAAACAAGAGGGGCCTTTCATTCAGGGGTACGGGTGTCCTGGGAGCACAGCAAGGCTCCAGAGCCTCGGTGTTCCAAAGCAGGGCTTCTTATCACAGCCACTCAGGTGGAAAGGGGGAGCTGGTCTGGCCCTCCGCTGCTCCTGCCTGGGGTCACAGATGAACAGAGCCCGATTGACGAGTGGGGCTGGCGTCACGAGCTGCCCAGAGATGTGCAGAGGAGGGGATCCTGCTTGAAGATAAGGCTGGAGTCAGGGAGGCTGTGGGGTTCCCGGGCGGTCAGCTGATAGCGACAGAGACAACAAGTTATTGTTAAGAAAGGTCAGTTCCCTCCTGGGTGAGATGTGGCCGGGGGGACCACCTGGTTCATGTGTGTGCTGATGGGAATGTCTCCCACTCCTTGCAGGAGGCTTAAGCTTCCAGAACAGAAAAATCGGCTTAAAATCACCCTCACACAGATGTCATGCGCTGCCAGTGTTCATGCTACACAACACCCAAGACACAAACTGCTGTTGGGCGAGAGTATTTGCCAGATAGGGGCCAGGGCAGGAAGCAAGGGTTAAGAATAGCAACTCTGGAAGCAGACTCCAGCACCTGCACATAGTAGGTGCTCAATTAACTTTATTTTTGCAGACAAACTGGGGTGATACCTGTCCCTGTGGCAAATGCACATCTAAAAGAAATGAGTCCATCAGTGTAGCGCAGCAGAGTGAAGGTGATTGATAGTGTCCGCTGGGGTAACTCTCCTATCTCTGCCCACAAGGCTGGACTCCCTGGAGGAGGATGTCTACACAGCCGCCTCATGACTTTGCTGCAAAATGACCCCGACTCAGGATTTCAGGCAGGTGCTTACTTCCCTCAGCAGAGTTCCAATTTTTAAAAACAGCTAAATACATTACTGGAGTCATAATGGTTTACAACAGTTGACGTTTCAGGGGTATAGGCTTATACCTCAGCAATATATGCTATCCCTCCACAACCACTGCCCAAATTCTCATCATTCTAGTCACTCTTGCCTCTTCTAGACTTGACTCACTAGACTGTGAGTCTCAGGAGGTCCCCTCTGCTGCTGACCATCTGCCCGTCTGGGTCCCAGAAAGTTTGCTGACACTAGTCGGAACTCAGTGGTGATTTGCTGATGAACTGGCTACGAGAATGGAAGGAAGAATCACACATGAGGGTGAACTTCATTCCAGTAAGAAAGCAATGAACCCAGGCACTTGGGTGCCCCAAGTCAGAAGCTAGTGGGGTGACTCAAGCAAATCCTCCTGAGATCGGGACCATGAGCTCACTGCCTGCTGCATGTTGGTTAGCTGGTCCATAGCTCACACATGTTAAACAGACAAACAAATAAATAAATGGAGGTGAAGCGTAGGGCAACCATCTCCATCCGGGTAGGTCCATCATGCTTTGTAACATGTGAAGAATGCTGGAACCTCTAAAATTATCTTTGTAGAAATTTTTAATAACGAACAGCAAAGAAACAGCCACTTCAGTTTCTCTCGAGAGTTCGCCTATCTCCTTCCTCCTCTCCCTCCCCCTGAGTGACACCACCTCTTCATCACTGCTGCTCGGGCGCAGGTGAGCCCACTCACACATGCACACATCCACAGTCAGGGGTGCAGTCATAGGGAGGTCACAACACCACAGCTGCTGGTCACAGAGGCTGCTGGCAAGGGGCACCCCCCTGAAGACTCCTTTACCCTGCATGGAGACTCATTTATTCCCTAAAAGAAATTTCATGCCACCTCAAGTTTAACAATATTGGGTTTCTGTGTGTCTTTGGCCCAGATTTTCAAGAACCAGGGGACCCGGTACCCGTGAGCTTTCTTCTGCTGATGGAATCAGTTCTCCGCAGCTGTGGGGTTGAGTTGGGTGCTTGAGACAATGGTATGCCCGCCCTGACCTTGAGCTTCAAAGCTCAGTCCTCACCGACAGAAGCAACCTTGTGGCCTTTGCCAACTGTGAGGAATCAAATCGCCAGTGTTCTGCCTTCGAGCCCAGCCGGAATGTCTTCCTGGTTGGAAACAATGGCTGGCTTTGGGCTTGTTCGTTGCCAATGGACTCATGGGGCTGAATCAGCAAACTCTCTCCCCTGTGTGTGTACACACTGACACTGCAGAGATGACAAACAGATCCGGGAACAATAGCTCCAGGCACGTGACCCTGGAAGTGTGTGAATGTTTAATTCTGACTTCTACTCTGGGTAATGAGAGTGAGGCAGAGAAATGCCAAGAACACACAAAGCATTTACTGTCAGTGCGTTTTCACTGCGATTGTTTTGGTACTCTTTAAATCAAGTCGTAATTGCTGCTGGGAAGTTAACTCATGGGCACCTCGCTCAAATCTTACAAGCTCTAATTATACTCACAAGTGCAAAATGGCACCACATGGTACTGAAACAAAACCTCAAAACTGATAATTCGCCCTCAAAGGAGGTTTTGCTGCTGCGACGTTCCTAGGATTTCAAGGAAGCCTCTGTTGGGATATAGATGCCCCAGTATGTGAAATCAGCCTTCATGTGAATTTTCTGAACCCCTGTCTTCACACACGTCATCAGCCATCGGCTATATACCTGTTCTGTTTGTATGCCTCTGGAGATGGTGCGCTTTCTACTTACTAAGGAAGTCCCAAAATAACCAGACCTCTAAGGCCTTGTTAGTTCCACCTCAGATCTAAGATCTGTCTATAGGTGCCGCATAGTCTCACTTTTCTCCCCATTAATAGGCTTTCTGACGACTGGGATAAGATACCCTTAAAAGGGATTTCAGGCAGAGACACTACATTCAAAATAGGATGTCTTAGCTCCTATTTTATTAAAGTTTCAGGGGCAACAAGGAAGGAAGTGCAGGACAGGGAAGGAGGGAGGAAACTAAACAAGTGGGATGTTTTCGGCCAAGCTCCACAAACCCTAGAGTCCAGTGAAGTTTTCGAGCCGCCCCAGCTGAGCCAAGTTGCCAGCTTTCATGCTCTCACCTGGAATTCATTGATCAAGGGCACCCTGAGCTGGGGGAGGGTCTATTTAAATTTAAACTCCAGTTATCCCCCACTTCCCCCCTCTACACAGTTCAGCAGATTGTCGGTGTCCCAGGGGAAGCTCTCCTGAGAGAAGCTGCAGGTGTGTGCTGAACCAAAGCAGCCCAGACAGGATGCACGCACGGAGGAGAGCTGAAGAGGCTTCACAGAGCAGCGACATTATTGACGACAAAAAGCAATCACTGGAAGTCACGTAGTGAGCACGGAGCCCTCCTGCAAGGAGAAGGCTGGACAGCTAGACTCCTGCCCCCCAGGTAGATGATAAAGGCATTGGTCTGGGAAACGGATTAGCCCAGCAGGAAAAATCCAGAAATGCTGAAGGTTTAAGGTTCTCAAATGAAGAAGTTGGATGAACCAAGAGTAAGTATCCAACACAAAGACACTGCAAGCATCTCCAGTCAGGTGGGATCATCAATTCTAGCGACTACAGAAGAATGTCAGAGCCCTCGGTGGGCTTTACAGCTTTAGTGGCTGCAGGGGACCAGGTACACCAGGCAGAGGGCTGGGCCAACTGCATGGCCAACAGGCTAGGTCAGGCAGGAGCCCCCCAGTTCCCCAGAACCTTCATGCTTTTTCTCTGGGATCTCTTTCTGGCATCCCTCATGCTCTCTCATCCTGTGCTCCCCTCCCACAGTGATGTCACACTTTTATCCCCTCCTCCCAGGTTCAGGTAAGTCCAGTCACGCATGCACACACCCTCTGGGCCAGGTGTGTACAATCACAGGGAGGGCACGACACCACAGACGCTGGACTTAGAGGTTAATGGCAGAAGGGTGAAAACCCTGATAGTGCACTTACCCTACACACACGCAAACACACACACACATGCATACACATGCACACACGCATACATGCTCATACACACACAGACAGCAAGAGAACGAGAGAGATTGCTCTCTTAAGTACAAACAAGCAAGGAGCACCATAAATTTGAAGAAAGGCTATAAGTCAGAGATCAAAGCAAACAAAATTAAAAAATAAATGTGTTGGGAAAATCAAAGCTATGTTAAAAGAAAAAAAAAGAACACTATAATTGCTAACCTCAGAAAGTCAAGAGGCATTATTTTACCCATGTAGTAAAAATCAGAAGTTATTTTAAAAAGTGTAGTTGTAGAATAGAAACAATAAAACCCTTTAAAGTTAAAAAAGCAGAGATCAGAAATGAAAGAATTCAATGACAATTTTGTGAGGGAACATTGAGAAAGAAGATCAGAGAGGTAGGAGAAAGAAAACTAGGACACAATTTTAAGAGGTCTCATATGCTAGAAACAGGTACCCCCGAAGAGAGGCTGAGGCAGCAGAGGGGAAAAGGTCCCTTTTCAAAGCCAAGCATAAGTCTCCTCAACAGGAGAGTCAAGCGTATCAAATTCTGAGGGAAGGTGATTTTCAAACTCTAACTCCATTTCCAATCAGACTATCAATTATGTCAGTATATTTAGATGTTCAACTTCTCCAAAATGTACTTTTCAGGCATTTTTTTCCTCTAAAAAATTTAGAACATTCACTCCACTAAAAATTAAGAATGTAAAAAAGTAGGAAAAGAGATGAGATCCAATAATCAGGGTCTCCAACAGGGGAGAAAGGAAATCACCAACATGGTGATTCAGGAGTTAAGGACTCCAAGAATGAGCCCTGGATGACAGTGAGAAGATGGAGAGCAACCGAAGGATTGGAGGACATCACCACATAAAGGGCAAAAATGGAAGATGAGTCAATGAGTGGAGAGAAGATTTACACTTCTGGTTAAGTGTGTGACTATGTTAATGATAAGTACTCAGAAACTAAATGAATAAATAATATCATTAGAGGCTTTGGGGAGAAGACACGGTCATCCTGTGTGATCAGAGTGCACTGCTGGCTCCATTGGAAAGACAATATTATGACAGTGTTAATATGCCATATTGAATAGATCAACTGACAGTGACACTAACTACCAGGAAGGGTGTGGGCAGTAGAATCAGTGTGGGATATGAGCTTAAGTCTTCAACAAGTTTAGAGACAATGTCTAGAATAAAGACAACAATCAAGAAATGGAAGCATGTGCTAGCTTCCTGTCTCTGGTGTTACAAATTTCTTAAAACTTAGTAGCTTGAAACAATGCAGATTTGTTACCTTAGAGTTCTCTGACCTTGAAGGCTACCACCAGTCTCAGCTCTAAGGAAGGTGCATTGTCTTGCTTTTGGAGCTCCCAGAGGAAGTCCACATTCTTCGTCTGTGGTTGCTTGCTGCCATTTTTAGTCAGCAATAAGAAGTGAAGTCTGACATCAGCCTCTTTCTCCACTTCTAAGGCCCTTTGTTATAATATCGAGTCCATTCAGATAATCCTGGATAATCTCCCTACTTTGAGATCAGCCGAGTGGCAAGCTTAATTCCATTGCAATCTTAATATCCCTTTGCACATAACCGATCACAGTCACAGACTCCAGGAATTCTGACATGTACATCTTTGGGAACCATTCTTCTACCAACCACAGAGTATAAGTATGTCACTTAGAAATGTAATTAAAAAAAAAAAAAAACTATAGACGAGTGGAAAATATTTCTCTTGGGAAGAGGAATGAGTTAGGAAGGGCTAGGGGATAGGCAGCTGTTTTCCCTCCTGAAATAGTCCTATTATTTGTCTTTTTAACAAAAAACAATGTTAATGTACAACTTTAATTAAAATAACAATTAAATTATAAAACTAACCGACCGTAGTCAGGGAGGAATTTCACACAGGGCAGAGATGTGAGTAGATTTACCTTTTGGTGCTCTCTCTTGGTGAGGCAGAGTAGAAAATGATTGCGGGTGATCTGCCTGGGAAATGTGATATGCCTCCTCCACCGGCAATAAGTCTGGGGAGACATCTCAGCAAGGTAGAAAGAAAGAATTGCCTTTACTGTATCTGGGTGGTATAATCAAAACCAACCTATGGAGGGAATCTGAAAAGAACATAAAAGAGGCCTCACTGATGACATATTTTAAACAAGCATTCAGAAATCTGTACTTCAGAAGTCGAGCCTGCACTTAGCTTGACAGCCACATCTGCTGACTTCCTGTCATACTTTGGATGTGCTGGGGAAAGGGCCCAGGCCCTCCTCATAGCCAGGTGTCAACAGGCATCTGGTCAACCTTGGTTCAGACAGCAACCCCAGCAACCTTGTAGCTTGTAACTACAAGGTTACTGCTTTCAAGTTTCCTTGAAATTTCCATGTCTGCCATGGGACTGACAGCATTTTTTTTGGTTCTCTTGGCTATTACCTTTAAAACATTTCCTTAACTTAGAATTGATACAAACTTCAGTAACAAGACAAGGAAAATCCTATCTGAAGATTTAATGGCCTATTGAAATAAACATCAACTCCTTTCACTGGTATTTTACATGATTGCATCATAAAGATAATGGGCAGTGATTCATTCAACCAAGAAGGAGGGAGTTCAAAGTTAATTCTTTCTGTTCATGTCCCAACATTAACAGTGCATGTGCATGAACGCATGCAAGGGTGAGTACGTGCACATTTGTTAAAACAATCCATAGAGACAGGAGATGCATTTATATTGGATGCTACAATACATATATATATATATCAATATAACACAGAGTTTGTGAGTTGTGCAGGACAATTTGAGGTAAATAGCATTATCACATTTGTTCTAGAAGAAGAAACAGGCTCAGAGAGATGACAGGAGATGAGGACAACCACATAGGAAGTGAGCAAAGTGAATCTTTGAACCAATGTCTCTCTGACCCTTAGGGGCAACACAGCTCCACCCTTTCAAGTAGCAAAGTTTCAAAACACACAACTCAGCAGAATCCAGCTTGCAAGTCGGGGGCAAAATTACTAGCAGAAATCTGATGCCATTGTGTGGCTGTCATGAACAGCGCAGCCACAAAAGATGCAAGCGATACAGAGCCATACCCCAGAGCCCACCTTCTCCTTCTGCTCCTGATCTCTCCCAGCATCCCTGGCAAAGAAAGGTGCCATGTGTCAGGGGCTTCACCAAAATTTTGGGGCCAGGGATGGTGGCACATGCCTGTAAGCGGCAGTCTAGGAAGCTGCAGCTGGGGCCAGGGATCGCAGTTAAAGACCCACTTGGGGCATATAGCAAAACCTAGTTCCAAAAAATATACAGCTGGGTGTGGTGGAACATGCCTGTAATCCCAGCTACCTGGGAAACTGAGGCTGGGGATTGCTTGGGTCTGTGGTACCCTGGGCAATGTGAGCCTGCAGTTCCATGGGCAAAAATAGCAAGACCTAGTCTCAAAAAAAAAAAAAATGGGGGGGGAGAGGCCTATAATTGTGTCTTTTAATCTAGTGCACTTTATTTTATGGATGGGCATTTGGACATCTTAGTGATCAAACACATTGGCCCAGCCCATAGCTTATCCTTCAGGGGTTTCTGAAGCCCAAGATCCCAGAGGAGGCTTAACCCAGGGGGACACAGAATTCCCTGGAAATACTTCCTGGCATTCTGGGCATCTGCTGATACTACCTCTGTTCTTTTAAAAAATTTGCTAGTGCATCTGGGGTATGTTGGAGATATTATTTAGTCAAAAGCCGACACAAGAATGTTCCAAGACCAAGCATTGGTCAATGTTTTCTGGAAAGGGTCAGGTAATAAATATTTTAGGCTTTAGATGCTGTAGCGTCTGTCATTGTAGCATGAGAGCAAGCACAGACCAAACATCCAGGAATGAGCACAGCTGTATTTCCATAAAACTATGTATGGCTCCTGAAATTCAACTTTCATAGGATTTTTATATGGCACAGAATATCCTTCTTGGTGATTTTCTTCCAAGCATCTAAAAATGTAAACACCATTCTCTACTCTTGAGTCATATAGAAAGAGGCAGCAGGCTGGATGGAGCCCTCAGGCTGGGGTTGGCTGGCCCCTGGGCTAGATGAGTCCAGATTTATTACAGGCATCGCCCTCTCTTTCTTCTTGGATGGTGACATGGTCTTGCAAAACTTCAAACCACTTTTAGGCTTTCATCCTTTTCAGAAACAGTGTGCTTCATGCCTCCCACATCTTTGATCGAGTCATAAAGGCAAGAGAAGCTCCACGGCTGCCAAGGACAAGAACAGCAGTCCACCTGGGAGAAATAAGTGGTGGGAGGAAAGAAGAAATCACTGCTCGAGCCTCTGAAAGGGAATTGGGGGATACTGGTGAAAACACAAATGAGGCAACAGGCGAGTAAACAGTCCATGGCAGGTTAGACTTTCTGCCTCGTCATTCCACACAGGGGCTAGACTCTCTCCTACTTTTGCCCTCTTCTCAAGTTTCTGGTATGTCATCTTCCTGGAGCCCAGGCATTTTATCTCTCAATAAAGATTTCTGTTCTGCAGGTATTCATGTGGTTAATCTGTAAAGATGGCCCCGAACAACTCTGCTCCTGCCTGTGTGCACACCCTGCTCCTCCCATCAAGGGGTAGAACTTGATTCCTTCCCTTTAAATCAGGATGGATACTTTTGACCCCAGAAAATGCAGAGGAAGTGACCATCTTTGAAGTTAGCTGCCTAGGCATTAACAAGCTTCTTCCTCTTCAAACCCAACCTCCATGATAGGAGGAAGCCCAAGCAGCCTTGTGGAGAGTCTCACTTTAAGAGTTAAGGTTCCCACCCAATAGCTGTAGCTGAGTCTCCAGCACTAGCATGTTTTCCATGTCAGTAAGACATCTTGGAACCACTCGTTCACTCAGACCCTGAAATGGGGCCCTGCTTCTACTGGAGTCAAACTAAAATACTCAGAGTCCTAGGTGATCTCCTTTCTCCTCATTCATCTTTATCCTCCTTCTTGACTCTTTCTCATGCCACTCCAGTTACACTGACTTAATTGTTTTTCCTCAAATAAGTCAGGTCTTCTCCCTTCTCATGGCCTTTTCTAATGGCTACTTTTCTCTCCTTGCCATGCTCTCTTCCAAAAGAGCTATCTTCAAAGGTCCATTCTAATATTGCCTTCTCAAGAAGGACTAGCTAGACCATCCTCTAGAAGATTCCATCTCTTTAAATGCTCCTCAATTCCTTGCCACCACTGGAAAGGCAGGACCGTAAGGAGGGTCTTAGTGTTATTTACTCATGTTTTAAAAGTCTCTATCCTCCAACTTCCAGGTTCTTCATAAAGATATGTTAAATGAATGAAGGAACAATTTATGGAGACTTCCAAAGTTCAAGTCACACAGATGATGGACTACAGGGTCTTCTGTATATTGCTTCTCCTTTCAGAGGCCCAGTATCCACACCACAGATTAAAGGCACTGGAGTAGACCTCTTCCCATCCCCTAAACACTCTGTTCAGATTTGATGGATCTGTCCTCTCTGATAGTCAGTACTCTCTCTTAGGTGGGTAAGATGTATCATCCAGGACCAAGTGTGTCAGAAGGTTGTATTTCTCCAGCTAATACAACTAGTTCAGGAATAGTCTTGAGACCCAATCAGTGAGATCCAGCATGCTCATCTTCTACTGAAAATCTAGGAGCAGCTGCAGGAGCTCCCACCTCAACCCCCCTTCCCCGGCCCTGATGTAATGTTTATAGGTATCACCTCCAAGGAAGAACTAGAATTACCGAGGACAACCAGAGGGAATGAAGTCAACACCAGGGAAGAAAGAACTAAGAAATAAGGGGGAGGGGCAAACAGACCTTATAGTATTCACTGTACCCTGGATATAACTGCTGCCCTGAGCTTTTCATACACAGATCACTACACATAGAGCAGACATTCAATAAATGCTTGCTGTGGGATTAAAGGAAGAGAGAGCATTGCCTGTGAAAACCAATGAACAGTTTCTTCAATGCTTCAAGTAGAGCAGGTATCAGACAAAAGTAAGACAGGAGATGACTGATTTTATTGTGTTATACTTAGTACAAGTCACATCGACTAGAGTCAGTTCTGACCATCCTAATGTAAGAGGGGCAAAGGGTTCTTGGAAAAGGCCCAGAAATTACACTAATGATGGGCTAGAAAGAATAACATATGTGGTCAGAGTAAGAGGCCTGAGGGAAGCACAGAATGACTAGAGACAATAACAAACATACAGAATCTAAGAATGTGGAGATTATCGCATCTGATAACCTTCTCTGAAGGCTTTCAGGGATGAGGTGGCTGGTGGCGATGTCAGATCTTCTGAGATGCATTCTGGGACACTTCTTTTCAAACTATGATCAATACCTATTAGTCAGTTGTCAAATTAATTAGTGAGTCTTGTTTAATTTACTAATGATAAAGTTGAATAGAAAAAAAAAAACAAACAAGTGTATTCCCTATAATGAAAATAGGTGATGCAGGCAGATGACAGCACTGATGACTATGTTCAAAGTCCAGCAAAGGAGGCCAGCTTAGGGTCAGGACTCACGTCAAGACACCAAGTGTAGCCCTCACCAATCATTAGAATCATCTGGAGTCTTTGTTTATAAAATACAGATTCTTGAGCCCTATTTACAGAGATTCTGAAGACCCAGAATGATTTCAGTTTTTTTTTAAAAAGTTTTCTAGGAACATTTTATGCACAGATTAGTTTGGGAGTTGGATAGCCCTCTGAAGGAGATCAGTAGAAGCCCATTCTTCTCCACTGGGACTAATCTACAAAGTGTTAAAGGGGTAACAGGAAAGGAAAACCCTGATTGTCTTAAAGGTCCTGGCCCATGAGGCTCCTGTTGAGTGCAATGTGTGCATCAAGTACCACCCGCAGACATTTACAAGCAAGGATTTAAGGTTTCCTGGAGACCTAGAGAAGCCAATTGGAAAAGAAGTGGAAGAGGAAGACCGAGAACCCTCCAGAGAGGCTAGTATTATCCTGATACCAAAGCCAGACAAAGATATCACAAGAAAAACAAAATCCAAAACTACAGACAAATATAGTTTATGAATATGGATATAAAAATCCTCAATAAAATGCTAGTAAACTCAATCCAGCAACATATAAAAAGAATTATATACCATGACCAAGTGGGCTTTATCCCAGGAATGAAAGTTGGTTTAATACAAAAATCAAATAATATAATGTACCATATCAATAGAATAAAAAACAAAACCACAAGATCAGCTGAATATGTACAGAAAAAGCATTCGGCTAAGCCTAAAAGCCTTTCATAATAAAAATACTCAGTAAGTAGAGAATAGTAGGGAATTTTTGTTACAAAAGGGCATCAATGGAAAACCCACAGCATTAACACCATGCTTAATAGTTAAAGTCTTGCCTTCTCCTAAGTCAGGAACAGACAAAGATGTTTCTTCTTGCCATTTGTACTCAATATTGTATTGGAGAGTCTAGCCAGAGATATTAAGTAAGAAAAAGAAATAAAAGACTGCCAGATTGGAAAGGAAAAATAGAACAATCTCTATCCACAAATGACATGATCTTGTGTATTGAAAATCCAACAAAAAACTATTAGAGTTAATAGATGAGTTCAGTAAGGTTACAGGATACAAGATCAATACACTAGATTGTAAGTGTTCCTCTACACTGGTAATGAACAATGTGAAAACAAGATTAAGAAAGCAATTCCATGCATAGTAGCATGTAGTTGAAAATAATAGTTGGGGGGGATACATTTATCAAAAAAGTGTAAAACTAATATTCTAAATATAGCAACACATTGTTGAAAGATATCTAGAAACCGAAAAATAGCTATGTTCATGGAGCAGAAGAGTTAGTGCTGTTTAAGATGGCAATACTCCCCCAAGTGATTCAATAAAATGTCCATTAGAATTCATGCTCATTTCTTTGCAGAAATTGACAAGTTTATCCTAAAATTCATATTTTGCAAAATTGCAAAAGAACAAGAATAGTCAAAAAACAATCTTGAAAACAACAAAATTGGAAGACTTACACTTCTGGCTTTTAAAACTAACTACAGAGCAACAGAAATCAAGACGGTTTGGTACTAGCACAATGACAGACATAAAGAATAAAAGTGAGAGTCCATAGCTAAACCTATGTGTCTATGTGAGATGATTTCAATGTGGATGCCAAAGTCATACAAAGGGGATAGAATAATCTTCAGTAAATGGACTGGGACAACAGAATAGCTATATACAAAGAATGATGTGTGACTCATATCGTACCATGAGCAAAAATTGATTGTAAAATTATAATAAATAAGTGACCTAAACATAAAAGTTAAAACTAACTTTTTTAAAATAGGGGTATGTCATGAGCTTCAATTTAGTCATTCTTGAAATGACACCAAAAACCCAGGCAATAAAAGAAGAAATTAATAAGTTGGATTTCATTAGAATGAATAAGTTTGAGTTTAAAAGAATAATATAAAGAATATGAAAAGATAGTCCACAGAATGGAAGAAAATATTTGGAAATCACATTAGGAACTTGTATCTAGACTATACAAAGAACTCTGAAAACTCAACAATGAAAAGAAAAGGCTCAATTAGAAAGGGGGCCAGGGACACACCTGAATGGCCAATAAATATATAAAAACATGTTCAAAATCATCAGCTGCCAGAGAAACACAAGTCAAAACCACAAAATGATGCCTCTTCCCACCCACAAGGATTGCTATTATCTAAGAGAAAGATAATAAGTAATGGTGACAATGGAGAAAACCATAATCCTCATATACCGCTGGTGGGAATGAAAAATGATGACACCTCTTTTGGAAAAGAGTCTATTAGTTCCTCGAGCAGTTAAAGAAACAAACAAACAAAAAAAATGCAAGTGCACTTTCAGGTATATACCCAAGTAAAATGACACATATTTAGAAAAAACTTGAAAATGAATGTTTATGGCAATATTATTCACAATAGTGAAAAAGTGGAAACAACTCAAATTCCCAAAAATTAATGAATGACTAAATCTAATGTGGTATAGCCACATAATGGAATATCATACAGTCATTAAAAGGGTGAAGTACAATGATAAACCTTGAAAACATTATGCTAAGTGAAGAAGCACCACAAAAACCACATATTCTATGGCTTGATTTACAAAAAGATATTTTCCATAAGCAAATCTTCATAAACAGAGAATAGATTTATGGTTTCCAGGGCCTGGTGGCATTGTGGGAAATGAAGAGCAAGCACTAATGGATCCAGAATTTCTTTATATATATATATATATATATATATATATATATAAAATGTGAAAACAAGATTAAGAAAGCAATTCCATGCATAGTAGCATGTAGTTGAAAATAATAGTTGGGGGGGATACATTTATCAAAAAAGTGTAAAACTAATATTCTAAATATAGCAACACATTGTTGAAAGATATCTAGAAACCGAAAAATAGCTATGTTCATGGAGCAGAAGAGTTAGTGCTGTTTAAGATGGCAATACTCCCCCAAGTGATTATGTATATATATATTATATATACATAATATATATTTATAAATATATATATTTCACATCATTGTAATCCCTGGGAGTCACCCACCACCTCCCCTCCCTGGTTCCCCGCTGCTCCAGCTGGTCCCCCACCAGTAGTGTACTTTCATTTGGTTGTCCGTATATTAGTGAAACCATTTGGTTTCTGTCTTTTTCTTTCTGACTTGTTTCTGCTAATATGATTTCTTCAAGGTGCATCCATGTTATCATAAATTCATCAAATTTGTCATTTTTAATTGATGAGTAATATTCCATCGTGTATATGTACCACATCTTTTTCATCCATTCATCTGTTTGGGGGCATTTGGATTGTTTCCATGTTCTTGCAATTATAAATAGTGCTGCAATAAACATTCGAGCACAGGAGTCCTTTTGTACCCACATTGAGGTCTCCTTTGGGTAGATTCCCAGAAGTGCGACTGCTGGGTCAAATAGTAGTTCCATTTTCATTAGTTTGAAGGTCCTCCACATTGTTTGCATAGTGGCTGGATCCAGAATTTCTTTTTTGAATTGATAAAATTATTTTAAAATTAATTCTAGTGCTAGTTGCACCTATTTGAATATATTAAAAACCATTTAGATGTACATTTAAATGAGTGTGTGAATTATATCATAAGAAAGCTATAAAAATGAAACCAAAACGGAACTCTCTAAAACAGAATGGACAAGTCATTTCCAAGGGAACTTTCATCTTCTGATAAGGCAGGTCTGTATAGATACAGGTCTAGAAACTCAAGAAGAGCTGATAGGCAGAGGCGAGAGGGAAGGACTTCTTCATACAACAATACAATCAAGTGTCTGAATTAACACAGTTTGACAGATGCTGTTTCTGGTTTCCACACAGAACCACATGTGAATCCAGAATAAGGTCTTAACCATTTGGATACTAGAAAAACTTAGATATCTTTCATATTCCCTTAGAAGGAAAATCCTGTGGTCACAGAGCTTGGTGTCTCCCCAATGATCCTGTCCCCAGCGGCACATATTAGGTGCCCAATAAAGATTCACAGAATGACAGAACTTTCTAGATGGTGACACTTATGTCTGAATCTACCATGAAGCCTCCTTAGCACATAACGTTGTGTTGTACCACTGCTTTCCTTGGGTGAGGGAGGAATATTAGGGTGGTCCTATATGGATTACATGAAATAAATATGTGTCTAACATTTAGCAATCTCCATGAATATTGCCACCATGAAAGACTAGAATAGTAGCTATAGTAGCTAGTAGAATAGATTAGTAGCTATAGTGATGAGTGGCATTGCTGTTATTTTTATAGTAAGTGCTCAGCAAATATGGATTGGTTCAAAAAATAAGGTTAGGCACAAATGACCAAATGTTAGTGAAGATGGCTGAAGTCTTTGCCTTCAGGCAAGGATTCAGAAAAATCACATTCTGTTAGGGGACTAATGAATCAGAGCATGGCAATACTGATGTTCTTCACATGGATACTAAAAATACTGTTTTCGCCAATGATATTTTGAGGCATTTGTCCCCATTCTGAGTAGCTAGAAAACTCTAAAGCACACTATTGCTTGAACTGCTTGGCTGTCTTCTAGACAACACTAGGGACATAGTGACATGTGCTTTATCTGTCCTCCCAAACATAGGCTTTGCCTCTGTTCCATGCCAGGATCATGCCAAGTTCACGCCAGGTATTAGCAATATTTCCATGCAACCTTTCCATGGTTCAATGGTGTGAGGAAAGGTGTGTTGTTGTCATGTGCCCAGATTCCTACAACACCAGGCTAGGCTCCGGCTATCTGAGTTCTACTCGCAGCTCTGAAACCCTACAGCCTCAACTGACCTGAAATGCCACCATCAACCTTTGGCCACAGTGCCCCCTGCATTCTCGTTGGCCATTTTGGTGTTTCTGAAACTCCCCCAAGCACTTTTCAACCAACCACGGACAAAGCTGCTGCTTAAAAGATGCCTTTGTTGCCTGATGTCATCGAAGATAGTCCGATTTGATTAAGCAGAGTGTTTAATTAAATCCTCTCCTCAGCGTGTCTTCCTACCAAGAGACGCAGAGTCACAGACCGTGAAACTTGAACGAAACTTCCCACTCCTGCAATGCACAGCCACTTTTCTCTGGAGCCAGAAAATGAAATTCAGAAAGTTTAATACCTAACCTACATTTTCAAATACATATGAAGTGCCTACTAAGTGCAAGGCATAAAATGCATGTCATAGTCAGCGTCCAGAATAACCTTTATTTTCTATGCCAGCAACTGTTCTCCACTCTGTGCTGCAGCCGCCTCAAAAAACAGAGGTTTTTCTTTTTTTTTCTCTAAGCTAAGATGTAACCCTTCCCCCTGATAGTGCAATCGAAACTGTCCTGAGTCCAGTGGCCTGTCATCCCTTGTCATCGAGTGAGAATTTCTAACCCTTGAGAGATCTTGGACTGTAACTGGATCGCTCTTGCCCAATGCTTTCCGCCTCATGGGTTTCCCAGATGCCAGCTCCTGGTGGCTCACACTGCTGCCATGTTGCAGGCTGATCTGATCCTGAGAAGACAGTGAGACTGCTGTCATGTCTTCCTCCTAACCCGGTCAACAACGCTGTAAGAATAACTGCTGAGTGGCTTAAAACACTTAAAACTCAATAGATATACCCCTGAGTGGCAGTGTATGGGGTTTTAGTTAAAAGCTCTCTAGACCAAGCGCAGATAAAGCCACCACTCCTGAGGCAGATGCATAGGACAGCCCTCCCCAGCCCCTCTAGAAGTCATCCACAAAATGTGTCTTAACCACATCTCTCACCTTGGGACCCACATCCTCAGCCTCCACGCCTCTAAGATGGCAGGAGGGAACGACATATGGAGCAGGAAGAGCAGGGTAAGTTTCCTGGCTATGAAAACAACAAAAATCCTTCTTGTTGGGGACTAGACTTTCTTGGTTTTGACCCCAAAGTGGATGCCACTGTGTTGGCAAGTCCACCTTGAACCAACTGCCTGAGCAGAGGTCTCTAAGATGAACCCAGGATATTATAGAACCCTGCAGGAGCTGCAAGAACAGAGCAGGTGTCTCGCGCACTCCATGACTCTGAGCTGCGCCATTTCCTGAATGTGAAAATCAGTTTTAAATCCTTGCTGCCAAACAGTCTATGGCTTGGAATTTCAAGAGCAGTGAGATGAGGTCATCCAATGGTAGTGAGAGGACACTGGTTGGGCACCTCTCCTAGGGCAGTTGTAGGATAAGAGAAAATCAAGCACAACCTCTCCTCTCCAAGAATGTACAGTCCAGGTTGCACCCCAAAGGGCACTGAGGGCAGGTCCACTGTGTGGAAGAGGCTCTTCCATGCATTGGAGGAAGATGCCTTTCTCCAGGAATGAGAAGATTAAAATCACAGAGGAAGTGGAATAGCACATTAGTTATGTCTGTGGGTTTTGGAGTCAGCTCTCTGGGGTTCAGGTGTATCTCCACAGGTGTGAGTTGTGTGAGGATGAGCACATTTATGCCAGCATCTCTAAAACTCAGTTTCCTCATCTGTAAAATGGGACTGATCGTAGGCCTCCCCTGGCTCACAGCTTAGTTCCAGCGAGCTGACTCTCTTTATCATGGCTGGCACGCCACCCGACTTGGAGCAAGAGCTCCCCCAATCCTGGCCATCTTGCTATTTCAGTATTAGCCCACACTGCCCCCAATTTAGTGGAACTTTCTGACAAAAGGAGACGGAGGAAGGGAAGAAGGCGATGCATTTGTTCATTCAGGAAGAGGTGAAATAAAACTCAGCTAGAAGTGAGAAACCTGGCTGGTGCCTGAGAGTGAATGGAGTCCTCCTTCCCTCATTAGCAGCCCCCTCCCCCCGACCCACCTGGACTCATCCAGGGCCACCCATCTAGGGGACATCACCAACTAGTGGGCCCCCCGCACCGACTTCTCATGTCCCTTCTACATTTCTTCCATGATCAGGAAAATGCTTGTAAAAACGATGGGTGTTGGCATGTGAGCATCTCCAGGCTGCACGGAAGCTGGGCATGAACGCTGAGCTCTGCCAGGCGGCCAGGCCTCTCTCTCCGCTGGGCCGAGCGGCCTTGGGGACAAGGATAATGATGTCCCTAGACAAGCTCAGATTAGAGCACAGCTGAAAGATCTATTGAGCTCCTCCTGTGGGTCAGATACAGTGTGGGCTGGAAATGGCTCCCTGCCCCAGCACCCTGGGGAGGAAGACCAATGTGAGCACATCAACTGCAGTCTGAATTGGAAGCCTGGGGTACAGCCACCACCAGGAGTTTTCTCCAGTCAGATTCTCAGAAAACAAACCACCGAGTTAGGGCGAGTCTCCTGGAGTCCTGTGTGTGTGCACGGACACACACAGCAGGGGGAGACTTAGGAGCAAATGGCCACCTCCTAGGTAGCATCAGGCCAGCTCCCCACATCGCCTGCACCACCCTGCCCCCAGCTTTCACCTCACAGCCATCGGGTCCCCAGAGCTCTGGACTCCTCTTCTAAGTCGTCTCCTCACTCCGTGCTTGCCCCTCTGCAAGGTCCGGTGGGTACATGATGGAGACCTTTCTAAAAGGTGCCCATGGCCCTACCGCTCACTCCCATGCCACGACACTCGGCATCGCCTCCCCCTGCTCTTCCTCCACTGCCCAGGAGCTTTCGCTGACCCACCTCCAGGCTGCTCCAAGCACCGGATGCCCCCAGGTCCACCCACCCGAATGTCAACCAGCCCAGGCAGCTGTGCAAGCTCAGGGCCCTCAGCAAGTGCCCGGATTCGTTTTCAGACGAGCGACACGGACCACACGTCAGCAAATTCCATCCTCATAAAAGTAAACGTTGCCCCATCAGGAAACGTTTCTACAGATGATTCTTGGAGCCAGTTGCCCAAGGCCAGAAGCCAGAGTTTGAAGGCAAAGAAGCAGCAGGATGGGACCGAAACCGGAATGGAGGGGACAGCCAGCAAGAATGAGGTGGGACTGGCATCACAGATCATGAGGACCCGGAGATAAGGAAACTGCCTTCGACACCACAGGAAACGCCACAGTAAAGGCCCAGCATGCTCGGACTGGCTGCCCGCTGCAAAGTCAGGCCTGGAAATGTGAGCAGCATCGTCGGCTGCATCCCAGGCGGGCAGGTCCTCACCCCGGAAAAGAACATCAGCCCAGAAAAGAAGAGGCAGAGACCAAAGGGCCAAACACTGACCAACAGCTGGCAGAGAGAGAAGTCAGAGTGACCAGGTAGAGGGAAGAGGGAGAGAGGAGCAGGGAGGACCGTTTCTGAGGGCATAAACAACTAGGCAAATGTGACCAATGTCACAAACATTCTTTTTTAATAATAATAATAAAAGTCACTGTTTTATAAATAAATAAATGAAAAAATGAATGAATAAACAACAAATAAATGTCAATATAAGCTCTATTATTTCCTTTTCTGGGGACTGGCAGGTGTGCTGTGGATGCTAGACCTGGAGACTACTGATCTAGACCTCCAGACAAGTGATGAATGTTGAACCAAGTAAGCAGGGAGAGCACAGCGAACACTGATCAATGGACCAAAATCCTGCCATTCTGCTCTTTTCCACTTGCCTGTACAATGTGCTTCATATCATATACTTAAGTCTAGAAATTTCCTACCTACGAGCCAAATTGTAGCAGAAGAAAAGTGATTGTAAACACAATGAAGGCATCAAGCCCCTCCGGACACCCTTTCTGCAAGTAAATATTTTGGAATTAAATTAGTTCAATACAAATTCATCAAGTTTTTAAACCCCTCCAATGAATTTTATTAAAACAATCTCTTACCCACAGCTAAAAGGAAGCCCATAGTCAAGAGACTGGGAGAAACTAATTCTATTTCTTGGTCATTCACCCTCTAGCTATTTCACCATCACTGTAGTGACAGAATCAAAAGAAATTATTCTTAGAAACATGTTCAAGAACTTCCCCATCCCCACCTATCAAACGGGTATGCTCTTTTGAAGAAATGTTTCAGAGTCTCCCCAGGGAGAGAAATCCAGAAATCCAAAGGCTGGATAAAGTCAGGTGTAGCAAAACTTCACTGTCCTCCAACTACCAGCCCCACATACCCTCCTTCTAGATTTTTGTTGACGCTGTTGCTCTCTTGAAAAGCGTGCACCTTTCAGCACCCCCCCCCCAAGCTCATACATGGCTGTGGGCACACAGGAATGTGAGCCTGAATCAGTGCACACGTTCACCAACACACATTCTCCAACTTAAGTTGCCGAAATTCCACCAACCTTCAAACTTTTCTAGGCTTCCTCCCCTATCTGTCCCCACCGAGAAATATGAAAATCAACTCATTTGAAATCTCTGACAGTTTCCCCCATCAGAAGGTAGACTGTTCCTATTTTGTATGATTTGGCATTCTATTTTGGATCTGGGAATGCAATTCTTTCATTTATATGGAAAAATTGTTGAGCATATCAAGATCTAAAAGAATAATGCCAAGTCATACCAAATAGGAGCATTTTGACTTTGGGGCAGTGGGGAAATTTAATGATTATATGAATTTTAGAGTGCTGATCTTTTTATCCCTCCCACTAATTGCTGGTCATGTTAGGATCCCACATGGATATTTTCCCTAGCATCTTGTGCAATGTCTCATCAGAGCAGATCCTTGACTAGTTCCGCTTGGTGGATACCTCACTATGAAATAGACTTCCCTAACTGGCACCATCCTAGGTGGCTTACTTTGTTTCTAAAACTATTATCTTTGAAATGAAAAGCAGGTTATCAGATCATTGATTAAAAAAATGACTCACAAAGTTCTGTGGTGTCAGATAGAAGACACAGAACTTGGAGGCTAACTTGAACGTGCACTCTTGAACTAGCCATTGCAATACCATCCTGATAGCATTTATTAAGAAGTAAATGCCAGTGACAGGTGGTTCATCTGAATGTTCACCTCCATGAGAACAGCAGAGATACTATTGAGGGGGTCACAGCTGGAGCGATTCTGTTGGGGGGGGTCACAGCTGGAGCGACTCCATCAGATATGATGGATCTCTTCCCCAAAACACCCATTCTTCCTATTTGGAAGTTGCTCCTTAAGCGAGGTAAGACCAACACTGTTCAGACTTCAACAGAACCAAGTCAACATTCTAGGCAGTTTACTACAACTAACATGTTTTTCTCACAGAATAACTGAGCCTATGTATTAGCTTTCATTTTAAAATTGAACATGACAATTATGTGAATATACACACACACATATATAGTTGCAATCAAATTAAAAAATAAAAATTATGTTAAAAAACATAAAACAACATATGTTCCAATAGTCCCACTTCTGGGTATTTACACGAACTTGAAAACACGTAGATCTAAAAAGGCATCCACCTCCCTGTGTTCATGGGAGCACTAGTTGAAGTGGTCAAGATACAGAAATACCCAACTGTATGATGACAGATGCATGGATGAGGATGGGAATAAATGTACATGATGGAGTATGACTCAGTCATAAAGAAACCTTGTCGTTGTCAGCAACATGTCATTGTCAGCAACATGAGGGAAATAGGTCAAAAGGAAAGAAAGACAACTATTGTATGATTTTACTCATGTTTGGAACATAAAGAAAAGCAAAAGTAGTCTAACAAAGACAACAAAACAAACCTTTAAGACTGACAACAGAATGATAGTTACAAGAGGAAGGAGGCAATAGCTTAGTGGTGGGTGATACATGAAACTTGTGGTGGGTATGGCACAAAAGACACAGTTTCTGAACTGAGAACCTGCACACCCGAAACCTATACAGCCTTGTAAGCTGATGTCACCTCAATAAAAAGAAAAGAGTTGAACTCAAGAAACAGCTAAATCTATGATTATCCTCGAACTCCCTTGAAATGCTAACACCAGCAGTTATTACAGTCTTATCTCTGGAATGTGTAAATTAAAAAATATTAAAGAGACTGAGCATGGGGAGGAGAGAAGAGATCCCAGGATCTAACACAGGTCATTTTGGGGTGTTAGCAAGGGAGCTCTTTTTAGCATTGACATTTCTTTTGTACTTTTAAAGTCTTATACTTTTAAAGAAATACTTTCAAGAAAGTACTGAAATTACCTTTCAGAATCAATTCTCAGATAACTTGTGTTTTATTTGCCTTAAAAATCATTGTGATGATAATAAGCTGGATGCAAATTAAAATAATCTCTGGATACTTTTAAAAAAAGATTAAAGTGAACTGTCATCTGGGAAATGTGCAAGTCATTTATGTGTGTGTATGTTTGTGGACTATGAATGACACTTGGATCGAGCTATTCTGAAATGACGGGAAGGCCACTTTGTACTTTCCTGACTCATTACTTTTGATTTCAGATTTTGTTATGGAAAATGTAAAGATCCACAGAAGTTGGGTGGGGAGATTAATGAGCGGGCAGATGCCAGTGCCAGCTTCAAAAACAGTCGGTACATAATCAATCGTGTTTTATCTCCGCACATCTCCTTTCAAAAAACCCCAAGAAGGTGAAGTTGTTATCAGATATACTTGCTTCCTCTTTCAATATCCCAGTGCACATCTTGAAAAGACAGGGATATTGAAAGCTATCCCGATTGCACAACCACATCTAAAAATAATTAAAATAGTAAGTCCTTATTATCTCACTGTCCTAGTGTTCATATTTCCTTGGTTATCTTAGAGCTTTGAAATGATTTTCTTGAGGAAGTATTCAAATGAGGTCCATACAGATGGGTTGCTTGCCTTCTGTGGGGAGCTGGGTGTGCAAAGAGAAGAAGAGTGAGATGGGAAAGATAAGATCAGATGAGAGATAAGATCAAATGATAACAGAGAACCAGCTGGCAGATCGGGACTCGGAAGCAAGTCCAAGTCAGCTTTATTGTGAGTTATAAGACCCTTTGATACCTTGGCAAAGAATGATCACAATAAGGGCAATA
The DNA here is from genome assembly GCA_004024945.1 of Uropsilus gracilis. Taxonomy (NCBI): domain Eukaryota; kingdom Metazoa; phylum Chordata; class Mammalia; order Eulipotyphla; family Talpidae; genus Uropsilus; species Uropsilus gracilis. The sequence continues at coordinate 4,186 of PVHY01018739.1, read as the reverse complement.
AGGAAGGAAAGCACCCAGGGTCTGGTAGTACGTGACATACAGCAGGAAGATAGGTTAGTTTGTTACCTAAACAGGAAAAATACCTGTGGGGGTAAACACTTATCATTTAGGGATATGTTTCTTCGGTGGGACATTCCTAGGAGGTTAGGGGGTTGCTGTCACAGATAAGAAACTTACCGATAACCATCTCTGGTGTGACGGACATGAGTGAGAGAGATAAAGGTGTTCCATTATCTAAGGCATATATCTTATTCTATGTCAATGCCCCACAGCCTCTAAAGTCTTTTCTAATCTATAGGCTCCCTCTTTTTTATATCCTTGATTTTTTCAGCTGAAGACACTAAGTCCTTTGCACGGTCAGATGCCTTGTGTTCTCCACTATGCAGGCTGCATCCCTGTGGAGGGAATGTTCTTCTTGCCCCATGTGATTCCTGTAATCGGCAACTGGAACTAGAGTCTTGGTCAGAGTCTACTTTGTTATTTTTGGCAAGAACACGTCATAGATAGCATCATGTGCTGCCTTCAGTTGGGTTGTTTCTCTTTCATATGATATTTGTAGTCACTGACAATCGTTCATTCATTCATCCAGGTTTTCAAAATGGCCCTGTCTACCCAGCCTATGTTTCTGGGGCAGGGCCTTGGGAGCTGAGAGAACAAGCTGAGCTTGTTCTCACTGGGTTCGTGCCTCCCGTCATTCCTTTTTATTAGCTGCAATACATCTAAAAAAAAGAGAAACTTCCACTCAACCACACTTTTGTTTCCTGGTACAGTTCAGCTACAAACAACAGGGGACAAATGCTTTAGTCTCTTCCCTACTTAGCAATTTTCAAAATGAGTTGCTTTCTAGTATTCTCCAAAGGTGACTGGGGATATTTCCAACACCATTTTGAATTCATGTATTCAAACATGATGACTGTGTGTAGCCATTTTAGTTGTCTTTATTGATGTGAAAATATTTGCCCTGTAGGCATTTATGCAACTGGGATCTTGAGTTCTTCAACATGCCCCTTCTAGTCTTCGATAGCTTGCTAGCTTTCAGTTCTGACAAGCTGCCCCAGGCTCACCTTGTTTATTTCCTCCCAAACATGGAATCAGCGTCTGGCCAAAAAGCCTTGGCAAATAGAACCTTTCAGCAGAGTCAGAATCTAGATGTGTTCATTACTATTGGCTTGTTCACTGGTTCAAAGAATTTGGAATGGACACAAGCTGAAAGAATCAATCTCCAAAACTATCACTTCTCTGTCTGTTTGTCCACCTACCCACATACCTACCCTTTATCCATCCATCCATCCATCCATCCATCCATCCATCCATCCATCCATCCATCCATCCATCCATCCATATTTATTTATCTGGTTAGCTAGTTATCTATAGCATCATCTATCAATCAATCTACCATGTATCTATCTGAGTTTCTACTAGAAATCTAATTGACAATCACAGTCTAATTCAATATAAGCACTACAAGATTTTAGATAAATTTATTGCTCTTGTAACCGTCTCTATTCTCAGACCCAAAATCCCATTTCTCAATGATAACCACACAATTATTCATCTGTTTTATCTCACACTATACTTACAACAGTCAGGATAATAGCACCAGTACTAAGGCCAACAAAATGATAACTGAAAACAGCTTAAGATTTATTTTTGCAGCTCATTTTGTCCTTAGTGTGTCCACTCACTAGAGACCTGATGTCAAATCATCCCATTTAAATGTCACTTGGAGGAGTCACCATCTCTTTGCTTTACCACCTGCTCCATACACAGTCAGGTTTATTTGTTTTATCTTATTTTCAACTTTCAGAGACTCTTTTTTACACTTTTTGTCTTGTAATTATGTGAAACCTTTTCAAGGTTCTGAAACCAAGTCTACTATTTTGCAAAATACACGTAACATAGCTAGCTTTCATTCCAATCCCCCCCCCACAACAGTTCAAAAGCATTTTTCAAAATGTCTGGTTTATTCCTCATTGTTTTCTTTATACAAGCAAATAGCCTAAATAACAAACCAGTGAATGATAGTATACAATTCTTTACTCTGCCGCTCTTTGTTCACATAACAGCTTGGGGATCCCTTCATCGTGTGGCTTTCCTGTTTACATCTGTGTAGTATTCTACTGCTTCCCCATAGATGGACATTTGGGTTATTGCCACCCATTCTCTCTTCACATGCAGCAATGAGCAGATTTGTGCAAATGTCTTTAGATTCTTGCCAGGGTACTTTGGGGATTCCTAGAAGTGGAATTTTTGGGTCAGAGGGCACAGGCCTGAGCAACATGGCTAGTTAGTGCCAAGGTCTCCTCCGCCGGGACTGTACCGATTTGCATTCCTATCAGCATGACAAGAGGGTGCCTGTTTCCCCCAGTTTTGCTAATAGATCATGTTGTCAGCCTTTTGGACTGAGATCCTAGAAACTGGGAAATCACATGTTGGTGTAGTTTTTATTTTGCATTGGTTTTCCTATAAATAAAGAGGAGGATCTTTTCATCCTGTTGAGAGAGAAAGACATAGATGGATGAATGGATGGATGGATAGATATATAGGTAGGTAGGTAGATAGATAGATAGATAGATAGATAGATAGATAGATAGATAGATAGATAGATAGATAGATAGATAGATAGATAGATAGATAGATAGATAGATAGATAGATAGATAGATAGATAGATAGATAGATAGATAGATAGATAGATACACATTTGGGTTACTGACCATTTGTCCTTGATGTATGTTGTAAATAATCTTCCCTAGCTTGTCATTTGTCCATACTACTCCTGACACATTTTTGGTTTTATTTTTATTCTTTGAATTTTTTCCACACAAAAGTTATAATTTCAATACCACTGGTTTTGCCATTTTCCCCCTTATTGTTTCTGTGTCTCTTAATGACATAACATTGGTTTAAAACATAAATCTTTCAGGTGTCAATCTGAGTCATATGTCAGAAAGCTTCACTCTCTTCAAAGTTAGGGAATAATTTACCAATACTTTCTTCTATTATTTTTATAGTTTTACTTTTTACATTTTAATCTGTTACCTGCTTGGAATTAAACCTGGTGTATGATATGAATTAAGAGATTCAATTTTGTCTTTTTCTCAGTGGCGAATTATTGATACTGACACCACTTACTAAAAAGTCAATTGCTCCATGGATATCAGAAGCTACTTTTTTTCATATACCAAGTATCTACTTACAAAGGGCTCTCTTTCTGGATATCCACTCTGCTCCACTAAGAGTCAGTCTCAACCTGCTTTGATTATAGAGATTTTCTGCTATGTTCTGATCTCTGGTGGGACTTTTCTCCCATACTACCCTTCATTTTTCAGGGGTTTTTTGGTTACAGTTATGTATTTGTTTATCTCAATTAAGTTTTCCAGCTAATTGGAATTTTCAAATATCAGTTAATTTTCTAAAAACAAAGTGATGACTATTTGATTTGATTTGCAACACTAACTTTGTCACTGTGTTTGGCACAGAATAGGTAGGTAATAAATGTTAATGGAATTAAAATGCTTCAAATACTCTAACAGAGGTTAGAGTCAAATAATCTAAACTCCTCCACAGTGTCACTCCTACATCAGACATGCTAGGGTGACATTAACACCAATCACTTCAGTGTAACTGAAATGAAGGCTAGGTTAAGAATACTTAATAGTAATAAGTGATGATGAACATCTTTCCATGCACCTGTTGGCCACCTGTATGTCTTCTTTGGAGCAGTGTCTCTTCAGAGCCTCTGTCTGGTTTTCAATTAGATTTTGTTCATTCATTGTTGAGCTTCTGAGTTCTTTGTATATTTTGGATATTAACTCTTTATTGGATGTTCAAGTAACCCATTATGCACTCCATTGCATCTTGAGGTGCTGTTTTTTTTAAAGGGGAAACATTTCAAAAAGAGGGGAGCTCTTTCTCCTGGAACTCTTTCCCCCTTATCATTCACCTGGCTACTAATTCAACTTGTGTTTTAGCCTAAATGTCTCTTCCACAAGGAAACATTCTGACCCATAAACTCTGTTAGTTCTGATGTTATAAGTCCTTTTAGTGCTTTCACTTCATTTGCTGCCTTTATTACATGTTTCATTTACCTTATTAATGTTTATCCTTCGCTCTAAACTGTAAATTCTAAGAGGCAAGAACTGCTTTGAACCCTCCACTAGTTCCATGTCTGGCTTACAATAGATG